>JABUQX010089563.1:0-12519 GCA_015478945.1 Trachelipus rathkii | reverse complement strand
AGAGTATTCTCGGTTTCTCTTTTTTCTCGTCGTAGCGTAGTGGTCCAACACATGCACGCTCATCTGCTATGTCAGATCGTGTCCCTTAGATTGTGAAACTATGGGGTTTACAATACAATGATCTTTGCAAGGTTAAAATGATTGCATTCAATTATAAATAATAACCCCGTTATGTATATTATTCAACCATGCGCAGGTACACTGTTTGCTACGTTCGATTGCGAGCGGAAGACCGTAGTAATCTCTTCTTTCGACAGTATAAGTATTACCGGTTTCTCTTTGTCTTCGTAGCGTAGTGTTCAAAATTGCACGCTCATCTGATAGGGTCCAGATTAGATATTTCTGCATGGCTGAAATAATTCACTTTATCTCGGATAGCGTATTGGCACAGTCACAATTATACGAATGGTAATATTGATGGCGTCATGCATTGTGAAAAAATTATCTGCTATTAGTGTGATTAACACAATACTTAACTCATTGCCACGGTTGAAAATTATTTTCGGTTTCATATTATTATACACTAATGCCGCCGGTTATTATTATTGATATACTACTCCGATGCGCACAAGTGACATTATTGTCTAGCCTCACTTGGGAGAAGTTCGCACGCACCAACCAGAACGAAAACCATACCTTTATATTACCACTCCCTTTGTACCTTTGTTACTGGTACCATTAGTACTCTTCTTGTTCGGCTTCTCCAAAGTTTTTACGCTGCACCTACCTTTATTGCATTTATCCTTTTTGGCCTACCTTTTGGCCTTTACCTTTTTTGAATGCTTCGAAAGAAGGGTAGCAGGCGACGTGTGGAGCGAGAGATCGTCGTAAGCCTATAGCGTTTTGTATTTAGCCCCTTAGTCAAGTTTTTGCCTCGGCCATTGACTGAAACTTAACTGACATTGACTATCTTTAACCCCTTTTTTATAACCTCTTACACTTTTTGAACTATTGAGACGTTAAATCTGAACCTCACCTTTTTTTGACAGAAACTAATGTGTTTGACCTTGAAACCTTTTTTGAACTCGACATTTTTGAATTTGACAATTGAATGACTCATGACCTTATATTGAATTGACACTCGACCTGATGACTTACATTAATGACCGTATATTTTATAAGACCTTGACCTTTTTTTGACGTTGACATTTTACTTACTTTTCTTTACGGCAACCTTATAATTTATTATAAGAACCCCTAATTTTTTCGCACCTAAATTTTGCAACCTTCGAAGAATTTGCTAGCCCATACAACCGGTTGCTGTAAGCAACCGTTAGTACGTAACCACCACCTAATTTTGACCCAAACCTTTGTCTCTCACCATGGAGTCTTTTTTCCACGCTATATTTTTAGTCCTTTCCTTCTGTACGAGTGCTTAGCTTTTTGAAGATCTATACTGTTAGACCGTATATTCTCGGTTTTTGACTTAGTCCAGATACATACTGGATTAGCAAGACTTTTTGGACCACGCTAAGATTTTGAGCCCACCTTAGAGGATATACCCTTTATTGACTTCTTAACTTCTGTCTTTTTGCGTGTGAGGAAGGTGTGCAGTGACCATATTTTTAATATTCGCTCTTAAGCTTTCCAAAAACTCTACTGATGTAGCATACTCTTTACAACATTAGCCTCCAACCAATCCTAAAGCTATTTCAGGTAATGATGCCTAGCGTTTGTAGTTTTATCTGTGCTAACAATGATGTCATGTAAAGTTAACTGACCTGTATCGGATACTTCAATAATTTATTTTCATCCGGGATACAACACACAACACACACACACACCACACAACACACACCACACACACACTCACACAGATTTAAATACACTCACACAGATTTTACTACACACACAAAATGATTCTTAATTACATCTTAACACTAAACGCCTAACATTACAGTTCACCAGTATGTTCACTTATAATCACTCATTATCTACATATTGTCAACTGATATAACATAACAATTACACCTTATTGCAGTTATACACACTATGCATCTTCAGTAAGCACTCACGTCCATAGGTAATAGACATTTACCATTAAACCATATCACACTTTACATCACATCTCACACACAGCATATCACTTCACTCAACACTCGATATTTGTCCTCACTTTGATGCTAACTTATAATGCCTCAAACTTTATGACCACAGCATTAATACCTAGCAATTATCGCACTCAAATTTGTAAGGTTCATCTCTCTTACTATCGGCATCTTGAAAAATTCATCATTTTCACGATAAACCACCTATATATGTATCATCTTTGTGACAAATCTTTTGTCTACCTCTACGCCACAATCAATTAGAACAGACGTTAAAATAATCAGTTTCCCCCTCAGCTTTCTAATTGAACCGGGTCACCGTCGTGAGCCCTCCGCGCAAAAGCAGCATCCCCACCCGCAAGTGCGAACTCAGCCGCGTCCACCGCCCACCGCGTGCGGCCCACAGCCAATATGTCGCTAACCCCCAACGCAGTGCCACCGCAGACGCAATATAATTCCGCGTACCTGCCCCCTCGTTGCGCCGCAGCGCAATATTCTCGCGAACGAAAAATTAATAATATCAATGATAAAAATATCAAAGAATTTCTTTTCAAAATACTATGAGTCATTCATTTTTATTTCTAGAGCTAAACATTTTTTATAAAAACAATACTATTAACATTACATACTATAAAGCAGTAAATCAGTTAAATTCAATAGAGGTTTAACCTAACACCTAGGGTATTAGTATTATTATTGATATTATTTGTTTAAAATGCTTTTAACTCATGTTTTACTGCTTTTTAACATCTATGAATTACTGCTTTATCACATGTTTTACTGCTTCTAAATATTTATTTATTAACTTTACATATTAAAGGCCAGTGAAATCAGTAATCAAAATAGAGGGACCACCGGTTAGGATGTTTTGTCTGTACATCTCTTACTTGACTCTCAACATCTCTTTCTATATCTTTAAAAACTCACGTTTTACTGCTTTAAACTTCTCTCTTACGCTTTAAACCACTGTTTACTGTTTTAACTCGATTAATACATTCCTTAAAATGTTTCTTTAGATTCTTATATTTAATAATTTATATACTTATTAATATTATATATTTTTATTATCATTATTTTTATTTTTTGTTTAATACTTTATTTTTAATTGTAATGTAAGAATAAACCACACAGAGTTTACTGTTTATATAACATTTATTTAATAAAATGTACGAAATTTTATTCAAAAAACCTTTTTTTATATATACGAGTTATAGGGGTAGTAAAAATCGCATTTTTTCATTTTAATACATTTATTACATAATTAGAAACATAAAATGTTTTACATACAAATTTTAGCATCAAATATATACAATGTTTATTAAAACAACATTATTTAAAGCACTAATTAAATAAACACAATAGACTCACATAAATTAGAATATGATGGTTGAACACACAGGGTAAGACATAGTTTTACACAGCTTACATTATTATATTTTAAAAATAAGGTATTATTATATTATATTCAATATAAATTTTTAAGTTCAAGAATCAATTATGTGAACAGTATTGTTTTTTGCTCTATAAACGGAATCCAATGTCTGTTGAGGTGATGTGACGATGCAATGTATTGAATATGAAACAGTATCCTTCTCCAACTTTACAGAGTTTTTTCAGTTAATAGCAACACTCCTTAAAAGCAAGTTTCATTTTTTAACACAATTGTATCTTCTCTATCAAATAATTCAAAAGTACGTTGCTTACTCTGTCAATTTCAATGAGTGGAGGGTTATAGATAGACCACTACAGTGATGGGTATTTGTAAGTCGATCCAAAGAGAGACTTAGTCTAGGGTGTATTATTTCAAAATGTTTAATGATACGTTTCAAGAAAAGCGTCACCAATAAATCATTAAGGTTTAATAGTTTCAAGCAGTTAGAACAAGAGCTTACCCTGTTCCGCTATCATTACTGATACAGTATTGTCTATAAGCTCGTAAAAAGGCACGCGATACAGAGAATAGGTCTCCGTTTGTATAACATTTCATAATCACGTCGTGAGGAAGTTCCATTTCAATGTAAACTGATACCCCTAAACCCGAAAGGTGTGATTTATAGGGTTAGTTGTGAAATATCACTGATACAAATCATCTACTACCCAACTAATATTAATACTTTCTGGTATCTACAGATGGAAGAATAAGTATATTGAACCGTTAATTCCTTTGAGTAATATTAATATCGAAGAGTAAATTATTTTAACTACGTAAGGTTAGCAATCTTAAGCAAATTTTCATTTCAAAAAATGTCTAAAGGTTATTTTTACATTTCTAACATAGAGATAAGCTTCCAACAGTTTGAAAACAGGTTCTACAGCTGTAGCAGTAGGCTTACTTTTTATATTAAGAGCAATTAGGATTTGACCGTATAAAAATGATTCTAGTATCTACAGATGTAGAATGAGTCTTTCTTGAAGAAAATATCGCCATTTAATCGACCATAAAAAATAAGTATTATTTATGATTTAGCTCTTATTTTACCTATATGTGCAGCTTCATCTTTGAAACTATAAAAAAACACATATTCTAGATAGAGATGAGATTGTTTAGCTCGTCTGAATAATTTAACAAAGTTATTGCTATTATCTATAAGGATAATAGCTCGCTTGACGCACCTAGTGAGTCCAGTTAAGATAGACTTCAACCTGAGAGAAACATGTATACAGAAATTTGATTCTGTATATACTATATGTTCATCACCCGTAGGAAGAATCTGATTTACCATAGGTTTTGTCAATTCGTTTACATAATAAAAACACAATTAGAGGGCTGTACTGAATCAAAGTACTGAATATTGACTATAGAGAACATCTGATTGTAATTGAATGCAGAGCATATTAATACTATAAAGTTGGATCGCTAACGCTAATTGTGTAGGGTTCTAATGAGAAAGATCGATTCACTCTCTACAACAATCAGGATTAGAGGGAAATGAAGGAATATGCATCTTTGTATGTGCAGATTCAAATGATATAATGAGCATTTTCATGAAAACGTTACTAATACACACACATCTTATAAATTATCAGTTAGATATAATAGCAAATACATCAATAATCATTTTTTCTTAGAGTTTTTTTCCGCCATTGTCTTTTTTATGTACAATCTTCTTGGTGCCTCGACCCTGACCTGACATTTTACGGCCTTCATTTTCCGCTTACAAATCACTCCAGCATCTCATCTGAACATCGGCAAATACGTCTTTTTAAATGCTGTACGAGGAATTATTTCGGCAGCAATATCGTTGAATAGTATCAAGCCTTTTTATAGCTTTTACCATATCATTCCGACTCTCCTAATAAGGCTTGCACTTTCATAGATTGGCAAAAAAATCCACCAAGCATACCCCTCTTGCATTTTTTCCCTAGAATACCTTCTTCGTCCTTATTAAGGAATATCTTTCCTTTAACTATCCTTTACCACTGTGAGAGTATTTAAGGAATGAAAAAAATATATCCGACTACATCTCTTATATATTCCATTATGTTGTTAATGCTACTGCTCTTTCTAATATGAACTCAACAACTGCGCCTTAATGTCAAAGGGAAAAGGAATTCTTCTCATCTTTTATTTGCACCGTACAGAGTCTAAATCTTGATCTATTCAGAGATAGTGAAATGCACATTAGAAATGTTATAACCTTTACTCTCTTTGGAAATAACTACTCTTATAAAGGAGATTAGTATTACCTACATATTGATGACAATTATATTATAATAAGCCTGGGTGGTTTGGCATCTCGATGGGGAAAATTTATAATGGCAATATCGTCTGCTTGTCTTTTTTTCATAGCAAGTCAAGTTTATTTCCAGCAGATAATATATTAACTCATCTTAACATAGTAGAATCAATGAAGCTATTGCTCAGCTCACCATACCAGATTTACGAATATGTTTTACGCTCCATGAGTGAACGTCCTTGAGAAAATATCACGGTCTCGCAGATTATACACTTACTTTATTTCTATAGAAGATATTATACTTTAATCTTCATAAGGTAGCATTTCAGTTTTGATATCCAGATCCGATACACATAGTACTCATCATCAAAAGAGACCGTTTAAATGACTGAAATGAAGCAGGCACGATCTTAAAATATTTGACCTTCGACCCAAAAGTTAAAATCTTCAAAAATATTCTCCATCTTAAAGATAGACATAGGCAGTCACGATGTATCTTCACTTGTAATATAGTTACACATTCTACACTTACTGTACACCACATCCAGCATAAGATTGTGAGGTAAATTCTGATGGTCCGTATATTATTATCATTCAGCATAATCCTCACTTCAGTATGGCCTCACTTTCAAGTTTGTATAGGATATCTATTACTACAGTTGTAAAATCGAGAGATTTATTCGATACACGGATGATAAATCCAAGACTGAGACGGCGAGTTAAATAAAGTGATCTAACACTCTCCACATGATTATAATATGACAACTGATTAATGATTCTTAATCATTGCTTTTTATAAGTATAGAACTTGGCAGATACCCCTCACATTTCAAGATAGACCAGAATTACAAAGTAGTTCATGCTAAATATTTTTTCAATCTTATATTCATGATGTTATTAAGGATTGAACCTTACTTTATATGTATTTCTTTTATAAAAATCCGCCTTTATTCTTTTCACCAATAAATCTTCTCCAGATAATACTAACTTTAAAACTATCAACGATGAATGACGGTTATTGTGGATTATAAAAACATTCCGTAGTCCAACCAGGCTAATATCCCGTTTACTAAACTTTCTTCTGTTCGAGCAAAAACTCTTACTAACGTTCCTTTATTCCTGAATTAATCTTTTATTTTGTTTCTTTTCACCCCATATGTCATACGTCCTCTGTTTGACATCTCAAAGAGTTGACTTTATAATTATGGTAGACTGTTATTAGGAATAAGCCAGATTCGTCCAGATTGATCAATTAATTTAAAAGTATTCATTTTAGTAAAATACCTTGAATGCGACTCATTAAATAGTACGCATGGACTCTGTCTAACTATTACGCCTTGTTACGGAAATGTTATTGTAATCACTGTTACATACTCCAGAGCATCTCCTGAACTCATACGCCTTGAAATTCCCATTCCTACGTCCAAAATGATTTAGTTTCTCGCTCGTCCTCCATAATTTCAAGTACAGCTTCCGGCAACTGTAGATGATCTTTTATCTTTTATCGGCCTCAACCACAAGTATCTAGAGTGTACGATCAATTGTATAAAAATATAATTGAAAACATCATTAAAAAGCGTATTTAATTCATTTCCGATAAATCTAACGGCCATATGCTATCGAGCTGCTGAGATATGTTTTAAAGTCCTAAGGGAAATTTTTATTTCTTACAGGTTATGTAGAAGTAAAATGAATCTTCGCCCTCCAAATATGCTTTTAAGTCATTTTTTCTCAATTTAGGATATGAAGGCAAACCTAGTGAAGCCCAAAACTTATTTGTCCCAATTAGTAATCTATCAACACCTCCTTCTGCCTCCATGATTGTACTACCGACACAACGTGGTAACGGTCTTATAATATAATAATATATATATATATATATATATATATTAATATATATATATAATTATACTATATTATATTATATATATAATATATATATTTATATATATATATAATAAGTAATAAAAATGTATAGAATGAAGAGAGGGATTTTCAAGATTTAAGATAACATTTATTTATACACAAACATACAACTAATAAAATATTTGATTACATTTACGAATTTAATCCAACTATGCATATTATAAGGTGTTTTTCTTGTCGTCCTATCTACGGTAATCACGTATAAATTATATGAATGCGTAAGAAGAGCTGATGACTTGAAATCAGGTCTTGGTACGTAACGGGATATTAATCTAAATCTGCTAATCTTTTATTAAGATCAAAGTTCTAGGGAAAATTAATAGTCTGAAGTTTGTTTGATGCTAGGCCACCCAGTCACAAGTCGTTTCTTCAAATCACGTGAGAGGTCCGCTTCAAATCCACAATATTTGATCCTTTAACTACTTCATCATCGATGATGATTCGTCCTAATTCATTCCATGGAAATTGCTCTTTTAAAATATTATATAAAGATATTCCTGCTTTGCGAGCTTTGTTTGGTAAGCTCTCCTCTAGGATATTTTTAAAGTTATCTTCATTTTCACTTCAGGTTTTATGTCCGTTGATCGATTTGAATCCTCGGGGCTCGACTTATTTAGTGATGTATGTAGATGCAAGTCTTTTAGGTCTAATAATTTTTGCATGGCATCTTGATATAAAATACGCCTCACATGAATGTTAATGTCTTAATTTAATAACCGATACACTTCTTTCTCGTAATAAGTTATCTCTTCAACTTTGGATCATCATAAACTGTGAGGTGAGGCTGCTGAAAAGATAATGAGTCCGTCACAATATAAGGATTCTGTTGTGCAACTGTTGTTGTTATGTACTGCTTTAAGTCACATATTGTTGTAATTTTTGTAAAAACATCAAGTAATATTAATCTCTCGTACTTACTGCTTTACAGATGCTGTCTTCTTATACTTACATCTTCTTATACTCAATTATATGAAGTACAGCAACTCTTTTCATGACAACACTTAGAATCATTGGAGTATACGAGAATAATAAATGTAGACTCACCCATCCTCCTCTCTGTAGTAACTTCTTTTATTTTCAGAATTTTTATGTTGAGGGAGAGTTTTTTAATGATGTTTCTATAAGGACGTAGCTTTACCTTCTGAGGTTTGTTTTAAAGGAACATTTTCCTTTTATAAGATTTAAAGATTACACATACAACTGATGAATTTCTCATCTCTCTAATTAGTTTTACGTTTCTCAAGGTTTCACTTTTTAAAATTTTTTATAAGAGTAAATATTGCAATAGAGCAAAATCATTATTAGTATGTATACAGTTTATTCATGGAGAGAATGTTAGGTACCGAGGCAACATCTGATGGTTTAGGGTGAATCAACAAATTCATGTAAAGTGAGTTATTAGTAACTGCTTTATATACTTGCATCATGATATTTAGCTTCATTGGAAAAAATAACACTTGCCAAATTACATTAAATTTGACATCATGTTCTTTCTTTGGCGCACACAACAGCAAATACATGTTGTTAAGAAACACTTCAGCTTATGCTTGCTTTGATGAAAATATTCTCGTATGAAGAAAACAGGATATTTAAGATCGGTGAATAAAAACTTGAACCTTCTATTTCCAAAGTAATTTGTTTCTTTTCTTTTATTAACATTTTAATTTTGCCCAATGTGATTGTAAGAATCACGATTAGAAATGAATTCCAAAATCGATTTTCACATCATTTAATTCTTTAAATTATTTCCTATTTACTTCATGCTACTTTAAATTATTTTAGGGTTTGCTCTTAAAAATCTCATTCTTTAAATATTAATAATAGAAAGTTTACCAATCCGTAGTCAGACGAGACATGTAGCCGGACTTCGGAACTTAAATTTCTCCACATCCATTCTCAAATTAAAAGGAATAATGAATAATGAGATTATATTAAAGCTGTAAAGCAGAAAGTTAAATATTTTTTTAATAAAAATTTCGTACAATTATTAAAAATAAAAAATGTTTAATTATACAGAAACTTCTGGTGGATGTTTTTATTCTTACAGTACATTGCAAATTAAAAGTTGTTTAAAAGAAATATAAAAATAGAAAAAATAAAAAATAATAGATAATAAAAAGTATTAAAAACAAAAAAAGAAACTCAAAATAAAAATATAATAATAAATATATGAGTTAAAAACAGTAAGCAGTGAGTTAAGCAGTAAAGCAGAAGCCTATTAACAGTAAAACAATGAGTTAAAGCAGTAAACATAGTATTAAAGCAGATTAAAGCAGATAAAATCAAAAGCAATAATCCTTAGTGAACCTCTATTTGATTTACTGATTATGCTTAAGATTATGTTAATAAATAATATGAGTTAAGCAGTATAACATTTGAGTTAAAAACAGTAAAGCAGAGAGTTAAAGCAGTAAACATGAGTGTAAGCAGTAAAGCAGTAAAACCAAAAGCATACTAATCCCATAGGTGTTAGGTACCTCTATTGATTTACACTGATTTTACTGCTTTAGGTATGTAAAGTATTATGATTTTAATAAAATGTTAGTATAAAAATTGACTCATTAGTATATTTTAGAAAAGATAATTCATTTGAGTTTTACATAATATCATATTTTTCGTTCGCGGAATATTGCGCCTCTGCGGACGCACGCGGCGGCGGTGACGCGAAATATTGCGCTGCGGGCACGGCAGGGGGGTACCGGAATATTGCGCTGTGGCGACGCATGGCGGACGCGCGGGTCGCCATGCGGTGGGATATGCATGTCTTTGCCGGAGCTCACTGACACCTGGTGTTCCATATATACTAGGGAAAACTATTATTAACTCTGTTCTATGATGGTAGAGAGTTAGACACAGATGAACTATCAAAGATGAACAATCAATATAGGTGGTATCACAGAAATGACTTCATCAAAGATGAGTCATCAAATGATTGAACCTTCAAGTTGACGGCATCAATGCCTGACTATTAATGCTGTGGGGGGACACAAAGTGAGCATCAAAGTTGAGCATCAAAGTGAGATCAAAGTGAGGCATAAATATACGAGTGTAGAGTTGTAAGTGTATGTGTGTGAGTGTGAAGGTAAGATGTAAATATGTTTAATTAAATGTGTTATGCGTGTAAGATCCCAATAAATGAGCAGTGTATAATTTACAAGAATTATGGATAATACATAGTGTATGTGTGTATAAGTACATAGTGATGTGATGTATAAGGTAGAGTGGTAAGTTAAATCTGTCGTGTGTGTGTAAGTAAATCTGTGTGAGGTAGAAAATCTGTGTGTAAGTAAATTGGTGTGTGTGTGTGTGTGGTATCAGCGGATCAGACAATAAAGTTAAGATATATCAAAGCTCAGGAACCTACATATGACTATTTGCAAATACTACCAAACGTAGCAATCAGTTACCTGGATGAGTCAAGGGGTGAAGGCAATTGTAGATGTATGCTAGGTATCTGGCAAGTCAGGCGAAATATTCAGCCAAACAAGTTAGAATCAAAAAGCTAACCCCTAAAGGTGGCCAAAAATTAGGCATGTTCCTTATTAAAAGTTAATGTATAGGCGAACGAATTCTGGTAGGAGTCAAACAATCGTTAAGCAATATAAACGATTTACAAACAAAGAGTTCATTTTGGCTGAAACAGATCATGTTGTTTAAAATAAATCGAAAAAAAATAAAACTAATTATGAAGATGAAACTGGGGATGGGAAAAACTTTTTTTTGGCTTGGTCTGAGCTGAGGTACGAGACAGAAAACGGAATCTTCTTTTTTGCTCAAGAAAAAGAAAGGCTCAAATAAAATTATTCTTTCGCGGGGGAGCAAAATATTTTTAAAAAATCTAAGGAAAATTTTATCAATTTTCGAAATATATATATATATATATATATATATATATATATATATATATATATATATATATATATATATATATATATATATATATATATATATATATATATATATATATATATATATATATATATTTCAAAAATTGCAACCAATTGGAATGAGTTGGTTTAGGATTAAATAATATTGGTGTTAAATTATTTTAATTGTGTGTTATTGTAATTATGCCTATTCTATGGTATTCCTTTCCTTGTTCTACTTTTCTGTAAAACAAAATATATATTACTTTTGGAGGTGTATTCTATTTTCAATTACCTAGAGTACACCCTAGTTCTCCGAGGGTCACCATTTGTAACGCTCAAATGACCGTTATTTTCATATTTACATGTAAACATAATCGTGTTATGCTTGTTTGTACTTTAAATTCACCCTATGAGGTGTATGGACGCCAAGGTGGCGTCCCTCTTTAAGTACCAGCAGGGTAAAATTCAGGATTGTATCGGGAGTGTGCCTAGGAAATTGAAACTGTTAAAATGCGTGTGTGGGCAATGCCTTCACACAGTCTTTTTCTTAAAGTCAAATAATATAAAGAGAGATGATAATGTTATTTAACTAAAGTGATTAATCGCTTCAATCATAAATAAATAATTTATATAAATAAAAGATATTAATAAAAGCACTCTTGTTATAAGAAGAAGTATGTGTATTAGAAAAGGCCAGGTACTTATTTGATAAAATTGATTCCATTATGAAATATAAATTTATAAAATCTAAATACCAATTATTATTGATTATTACATAAGCCGTCAAATGTCAAAGCAACTAATATTCATCATGCAATTGTTTTAATAAAGAAGAAAACCCTAATTACCCCCTTTTATTATCTCCCTTAGTCTAGCAAGTTTACTAGTTAGGATATATATATATATATATATATATATATATATATATATATATATATATATATATATATATATATATATATATATATATATATATATATATATATATATATATATTTA
>JABUQX010089562.1:0-12500 GCA_015478945.1 Trachelipus rathkii | reverse complement strand
ATATATATTACTATATACTAACATTATATTCTACTATATTATACTATATATATATATATAAATATATTATATATATATTATATAGTACTATCCTATATAGTAGTACATTACTATAATAGTATATATATATACTATACTATGATATATATATATACGTAATACACCCTATATAGTATATACTAATATCTATATTATAATATATATATATAGTATCATATAATAGTATCTATAATATATCGATCATAAATATATATACTATTATATATATCATTATATATAATATATTATATATTATTATTATTATATATATTAATATATATATATACGGCTATATATTATATACATATATATATAACTATATATATATATTAGTATATACTATATATAATAATATATATACTATATATAATATAGTATATATATAATATTTATACAATATATCATATATATATATGGTTATACGTATATTATAATAATATATATATATAGTATAGTATATTTATATATTATATATATATATATATATAAAGATCATCATCCTCCCCACTTTCGCTCCCAAAAGACTAGGGGATATGTGCGCCAGTATTCACGGAAAACAAGAAAGTGTGAGAAACATGACAGAAGTCAAAGAAAGCCCAGCGGCTAACGCCCCTTGAAACTCGTCGCAGCATAAAATACACCCTAGAGTTCACGGGATCGCGAATACCCTCACTAGGCATTCGCCATATAGGGTTCACATCCCTGGCCAGGTGGCCATAAACCAATATCCCTTGCAAAACCGCCTCATTCACTCCTATTATGCCCTTTCTTCTCACCCTTTGCCAAACTCGCATTTCTCTCCTCCAGGAATTCCCTTACTGACTCAATCACTTTTTGCTTCGGTCTCTCCAGCCTGTTGATTCCCACGCACACTCACCACATATCCATCCGTTTAAACTAACTGACTATATCCATCCTTATCCACCTGTCTAACCATCTTAATGTACTTTCATTTTTCGTCATTGACCCCATTCTTTCACGACTACACAACTCCTCTAATCGTTCATTCCTCATTTATCAATTTTTTTCACACCCTAACACGCCCCTAAATTGTTCATCTGAACACATTGGTCTTTAGATCTATACCATTCCACATCATAGTTTCACTTCTATACATTAACACGGGGTAACAACATACTCATGATAGATCCTAGCGCACTCAAGCTAGTCCCTTTCATCCACCATGATTTTAATTTGGCCAGCCACCTTCCTGTCACAGCCCAACTTTATCTAATAAAGTCTGCATCCATCCATTCCTTATCACCAACATATGTCCTAAATAATATTTAAACTCAGACACGTTCCAGCATTTCAACATCTTAACATAACTTCACACTGAGACTGTCCTCACTCACAATTCCAATAACCTTGCTCTTATATACCCTTACTTTCCAACCCTACCTTTTAAACACCCGCCAAATCCCTCTACCAATCCTTCTCAAACTTTCAGATTCGCACACAAATCAAATCCAGCTCTGCACTATAATAAGTAGGGCACCTACAAATCCTCTGCCTCAGCTCCGTCTTAATATTAAACAATCACTTTTGACTCCATTTTTCTTACACACCCTTCACTTCGTCATTCATACTGTTGATTCCATTCAAAGCACCTACCATCAACAACCATATCATTACTAACACCTGTCACAGACTTTGCCCTATTTAACCCAATATTCGCTTGATTGCAGAAATCAAAAACCTAAACTACCATTTATTCTGTTCTGCTCTCTCATTTTCTCAATCATTTGTTTCAATGTAAAGATGATCCACACTTCCTCTACTACTTCTAAACGCACCTTGTTCTTCACCAATCAGTCCTTCAGTCACTCGACGCACCTTTCGACCAAATACCAGATATATCTCCACACAATAAACTAATTCCCCTATTAATTCCTACAGTTACTCTTATCCCTCTTACCTTATATAGGTTATATTACTGCCTCCTCCAAGTCCCACGACAACTACACCTCCATAAACGCTTTGTTACCCAACTTCCAAATCCACTCAATCATCACCTCGCCTCTGTTCTTGATCATTTCATCTATACCTGCAGATTTACCATTTTTCAACTTTCTCACTCTACCTATTACATTCTCCTTACTAATGACCTCATCCCCAAAATACCTATTCCTTCTTTCACTATCAAACCCACACACCTTTACTATCACCTCTTCAATTTCGGTTCTTATTTTTACCTTTTTATACCCAATCTTACAAGGTATTTTTAATTCCTCTTTTGATTCAAACTCTCTCTCCATATTTTAGTCTTCTATTGGATGTTTCTTAATCTTTTTCATTATTTCTATTTCTCTTGGGGATAAATTCTCCATGATTTTTTCTAGTCATAATTATTGGGATGTGGTCTGATGGAATATCAGTTTCTGTATTCCATGTGATGTTGGTGTAGAGAGATGGGGAGGAGAAAGTAATGTCAGGAGATGTCTTGGTTTGATTGGTTTTTATTCTCCCAATTCTTAGGACAATCTCTAGCCCAGTGTTCTCTTGATTTGCAATTGAAGCAACAGCTTTCTTTCTTCCTACAATCTCTAGCTATGTGTCTCTCTTCTTCACATTTATAGCATTTGAAATTCCTACTGTATCTTCCTTTTATAAACCTTCTTTCTCTTTCTTCATTGAGCCAAAGTTCTTGTTTTTTTTTTGTTTATCCCATCTGTTTCTTGAAAAATGTTTGAAGTAATTTTTTTATAGTCACATAATTATATTCATCGTTACCATAAGCAGCTAACACTACATGCAAGCCAGTTTTATGCATTCTTGCATCATGCAGCAAATGACTTCCTTTCATTTCATCACTCATTTTTCCTCCACCAATGGCCTCACACTCAGCCACGCTGCACTATTCATATCTAATATATAATCCTCTAATGCTTTACTTCTCCAGTTCTTTCTACCATAAAAGAAACTAATAGGTTTTTTTTAATAATCAATTGCTTCTCTTTTATAAGCACTATATTAATTTCTCTTAGGATTTTTTTTAACTCCTCCTTTCCCAATTCATATTTTTCACTGATATATTGCATTCCCTTTTGAGTGCATTTCTAACCTCATTGTAATATATATTTACTCTATCACCTCTTCACCATTAAGCAATCGTTTATCCTTTTCTCTCTCATTCTCGTTTATTCTCTATCTCACAGAAACGAGAACATTTTGATACTCTTTCCTTTCTATTCACAGACCTTTAAGTCCTACTTTGTGTGTTTAATCCCCGATTTTCCAATACTCCTGTACAGTTTTATAATTTAAAATAAAGAACTAAGAATAATTCATTACTTAACAAGGCTAATGTGAAGTTTCATTACTTTAAATACTATTTGCCATTCAAAAAGGAAGAATCAAATACATACAATTATTTCAATGTGGCCACTAATGATCCCGTTATACTATACATCAGACTTTCCCCCCTTAACCAATCAAACTCTTGCAATTGCTATTTCTCTTAGAGTCATTAGAACTCTTCTTTTCATCAGTATTCTTCTTTCCGTTAGTAGAATTCTAGCGATGAAGTAATATAGTCATTTTAAATAAGTATTTTTAAGAAAGCTCTTCAATAATTTATTACATATAAAAAATAGACGTTAAAATAAATTTTATAAATAATAAACTAACCGACTTGCTGATAGCTCATGCCAATATTTATTGATGAGCATTTTACTCTTTAACCCCGTAGCCTGATATAATCCATCATGTGCTCAGTAGTCATCGGTTTCAATCACTGGGCGTATAATCGTTATAAGATTATTTAATCGTATATATCGGTGTTGGTTGCAAAGGTCAAGATTAAAAGTGTGTCAAGTTGGATATCTAGCTATTATTAGAAAGGAAATCTTTTAAAAGACGTTTTTGAAAAACTGACAATGAGGAAGGTTTAGCGTATTATTTTTTTGCTATGATTGATGCTGGATTAAAAAATATTAGAAGTGTACATAGAGTAATCTTAAGAGAAAGCATTGTATTGGTTAATTCTAAATGGAGTTGTTCACTCCAGGGAGAAATTTTAATTTGCATTCCAAACCATTCCATTGGGTGAATTGAACAAGTTTGTGTGTTTTGACTCATATATTGAAAATCATTCTATATAACATTGACTATTGTATAGCTATGTTAATATTATTGGTTTGTAACTGCATTTGACATCCATGTTCCTTATGCTAAGTTTTTGCTACGATCTCAGATCCTTAAGAGTCGTAGTGAATGTCTCTCACGTTTGTTTAAGGCTTCACCCATTGAGCTTTAAACAAAAGTGAAAGGAAAGACACAGAATTAGAAGGAATTTTCCGAGTAATGAGGGATTCCTTTGAGCAATGAGAGATGTGCAGAGTTTCATTCAAGTTAGTAGGCAATGTGTAAAGGTATAACCATATTGGAATGGAATAAAGAGGGTATTGAACCTCTAGCAAATGAGGTTTAGTTAACGCTGTACTGAAAATTGGAAATCAGTGAAAATTGATTACATTACAACTTAAAAAAAAATTAAAAGATTTATTAAATTGCAGTTGGAGATCCCTTGAGAAAATGGTTAATTAAGACAGGATTTTAGATGAAATGCATTACTTTAGGAATTATATGAAGATTTACTTTTGTCTCTTTGTGGAGTTGACTAACATTATTATCAACCCCACCTACGAACACCAGAAGAACATCTTTACGTGAGTCTGTACAGCAAAAGTTGGAAAAACGATAATCAATTTTTGTTTGTCTGAAATACGCAAAGATGACCATATCATATGAAAGTACGCGCAATTTCTATATTATTTTCAGATCAGAGCAGGTGATTTAGACAAGGATGGAGTTTCATTTGCAACGCTTACCACTTTTCTTATTGTTCGGAATAAAATATGTAATAGAATATTATCAATTCGTGATAAGCTGGCAGAAAAGATCCAAAGTGAGATTAATAAATTAAAAACTAAAATAGAAGAAATCAAAAACACTGGAGTTAAAACACAAATGCATACCTTATGTGATTCACAAATCTCACCCAAAAATAAAGAACAAAAGGAAGCCTTGAGTAAGCAGCACCCTGTCCAAAAACTTGAGTAAGCAGCAACCCCTGTCCAAAAACTTGTCTTTGGGCAAATCGGAATCAAGAACTTCAAACTCAAAAACTGCAGTCGAAATTTCTGTTTCAAATTCTGAACCAGTTAAACCAAAGGAATCAAAAAAAGGAAAAGATAATTTTAAGGATGAAGATTCAAATGACTTAAAGGTATTATTATTATTATTATTATTATTATTATTATTATTATTATTATTATTATTATTATATTTTATTTTATTATTATTACTATTATTATTATATTGATTATTATTAATTTCAAAAATTGAATATTATTAATACGAATATTATTTATCTATAACCATATTAATTATATAATTTTTTTTTTTCTGGAATTCATACTTTCAAATTTTTATTACTTTTATTTGCTATTCACTTAAAACTGTTCGTTTTTTTGGGGGGGGTGGGCAATGATCTGCTATAACTACGATATATCAATATATATCAAAAATCTATTATTCAATTATATACAATACAATAAATGTTATATCATTAATTACTCTGCCTATATAATATATATATATATATATATATATATTATATTATTATATAGTATATATATATATATAATATATATATATATTATCATACATTATATATATATTGATACATATACGTATATATATATATAATACCTATATTATATATATATAATATATATATAATATATAAATAACCTTATATATATATATATTATATATATATATATATTTATATATATATATATTATATATATATATAATTATATATATATATACTATCATATATATAGATAGTATATATATATATATTATAGTATATATATATATTATATATATATTATATATATAGTTTGAGGGGGCTAAGGCTGGCTTTTCTTTTCACTTTTTGTCATTATTTCTCCTCTGCTTTTCTTTCCAATGCATGTAACGCACCTTACTCCCAAGTCTGGGAAAAAAAGGATAGAATGAAGAAGAAGAAGATATTATTATATATATATATACTATATATATATATATTATATATATTATATAATTATATATTAATATATATTATATATTATATATATATTATAGTATATTATATATATATATATATTATATAGTATATAAAATATAAAAAAATTTTGGTCATAAAAAAAAATGAGAAATAAATATTAAATAAGACGAAATAAATGAGATAACACATATTCATGAAATATTGATGAAAACCACTCTCAAATAACTTGTTAACCAGCAAAGCTCACAAATGATGGAAGTGTTATTAAAAGAAGAGAACGAATTATAAATGTTAATATTTAGTAATTGATATTTCTTCAGATTTTACAAGATGGAAATTGATAAACAAACCAAATGTACAAATTTAATAAAAAAAAAAAATAGACGAACATGAAGATAACCCACATTGGAAATTCGGTTAGATGTTTTATATGTATCTTTTAAAGGAATATGGCATTAAAAGAAATGATTTGAAGTATAAAAGTACAGAATATTGGGATTACTTAAATGTTTTTCAACTAAAATTAAATCAAAAGCATTGGACAAAAATAGGAAAATGCTATACTAAATTTGATTATCCATTCACGACATTATTGGAAGAATTTTGGGAACCAGTAAGATCAGAAGATAAAAAATGTGCTAAGAAATTTGAAAACCAACTTAAATTACAATAAAGTATACAAAAGACGTAACATATCGAAACTTCGGTGGCATCATAGGAAGTCTTTTAGGTACTGTAATATTTTTAATGGTTGATTATGTGCGGGCGAACAGCCCACGCTCAATAGGCAAGCCTGAACGAGGAGCATAGGGACATTGCTTTTTGTTGTCGTTGATTATTATTATTATATTATTTTATATTATTATATCTATGTATTATTATTATTCATTATTATTATTATTATTTTCTTATTATTATTCATTATTCAATGTTTATCGTAGAAGAAATTTTTTAAAAGTTCTTAAAAATAACACTTTCATTTGACCTAAAACTAGTATAAATAGTATGTTTTCTAAAATATTTTTTTTTGTAAAAGTATTTCTTAAGGGAGGGGCAGCCCTTTTTCTTTAATGCTGAAAATTGGTTTCTCTTTCAGGAATAGATTTTCAACATAAGTTCTTATTAAAGAGCTCTTTTTTGTTCTCTTTTAAAATAACTACAACCAACAGTCTCTACGGGACATCATGAACCATGATATGAATAATAATTGTATCTTGGGAATCGCTATAATATTAATTTCCCAAAAATTTTGGTCATTCAATCTTCTGATCCCTTCAACCAATTGTGATGAAAATTTGAGACTATTATTCCACTGGTACTTAATACCTAATTACCCATACAAATTAAGACATAAAATTCAAAAAATTGGGCTGTTTCAATTCTGTCTGATTCTCGACATGAAAGTGTACCCATAATACAATTAGTATATATATATATATATATATATATATAATATAGTATATTATTATATTATATAGTATATATATATATATATAAAGTATATTATATATACTATTATATATATTATATATATTATATTTATGAACACTTATAATATTATATTATATATATATATTTAATATTATTATATTATATATATATATATATATAATATATATGATTATATATTAATATATAATATAATATAGTTATATTAAGTTATATATATATATTTATATATATATAATATATATATTTATATATATATATAATATTATAATAATATATATATTATATATTATATATATAACCATATATAATATATTATATATATATATAAGTTTATTATATATATATATTATATATATATATATATAATTTATATTATATATATATATATATATATATTATATATATATATATAAGTATATATATATAGGTTTGTAAATTTTTATTTATTATGCTATTTATTTAATTCATATTTTTAGTAAAAAAGCGGAAAAGTCTCTTCATCATCAAGCACTAAGCCGTTTGCCTTGTCCAGAAGTAACGATTCCTCATTGGAGCGTAAAATTTGACTGTTACCGCTAAAAATACATATGAAAAGTACTGAAGAAAAGTAGCATTATCATTCAGAGCCTAATCAAAACAGAGTTAAAGATTGGAATGAATGAAAACAATTCGCGGTCCAGGAAATGTTAAAGTTCCTGGTAGAATTATATTATTATTATTATTATTATTATTATTATATATATATTATATTATATTATTATTGAATTATTATTATTCATTTTAATTATGTTATTATTATTATTATTATTATATTTTATTATCTATTAATGCAGACACTCCTTCATACTTGTATTCAAGAAGTAAAATTGTTTGAAAGACCAAAAGGCATATGAGCTGACGTTTTATGTTATAAAAATTCTTCAAAGGAGCGAACTTTGGAGGAATCAGTTCACCATTCTAAAACGAAAAGAGCATTGCTTCAAAGGTATGCTACTGCTAATATATATATATATATATATATATATAGATATACTAAATATATTATATATAATTATATATTATTAATAGATATATTTATATATATTATAATAGTATATATATATATATATATATATATATATATATATATATATATATATATTATATATATATGAATGGTATATTTTGCACTTATTGTTACACTAATATGACTGCTTTAAATTGTATTTCTTATTGTATTTATATATACCGTATTATATATATATATATTATATAATATATCATATAATTAATATATTATATTATATCTATATTAATATATATCGATAATATACGTATATATTATATATATATATATATATATATTATATATATATATTACTAATATTAGTATATAATAGTATAGTATATACTATCCTGGCGTGTTTTTGAGGGCTACTAAAGGACAGTGATAGTTGGGTTAGGGAGGCTACTACCATCTATTTCTTGCCAGGAATGCTAATTGCAGGGCCTTAGAGGTCCGATGATCGCCGATAAAACGGTATCTACTCTTTCGGCGAAATGTATGCAATGTGATCGGTACATGGAATGTCAGAGGAATAAATGTTAAGAAGAGGAGAGAGGTGATGGATTATTTAGAAAGGGCAATTGATTTGACTCGCGGGTGAACTGAACACAAAGATAAAGGAAACGAAGAAATTGACGTGCTGTGGTGTAACATTGTGGTTGGCTGGTGTGAACATGAATGAGAGAGAGGAGAGTCCTGCGATTTTGATGGAGTGACCTTTGCGTACATGCTATGTAGACTTGATTGTGTGAGATCTAGAATATCAATTGAATTTAATTTTAAGTTTGAAAGCGTCAAGTATGATGCTGGTCTGTTGACCGTATGGTCCATCTGAGGGAACGTTGAAGAGAGTACGATTTTTTTGGAATAATTCTTGAATGATGTTCTGGATGGTGTGAGTAGGCTTCAGATTGATAGTGTTTGGGGACTTGAATGGTTTGGATAGGCGGATCAAAGAAAGGATGAATAAGGTAGGTTTTCGAGCGAGGCTTGGCGGCAAGAAATGAAAGAATGAAGGAAGGTTGATTGAATTTCTGGAAGAGAGGTATGTGTGTAATAAATATTTCTTTAAACACAAGAGATCCATAAGTATATTAGAGTTGGTGTATGTAGTAGAGGATGTTATCAAGTGGAAAAGGTATATGATTGATTTTGTGTCGGTGAAGAAGGAGATGTTGAGTATGTGTTGGATTTAAATCAGTGAGGGGTTTAGAGGAATGGGATATTATTATTATTGTTGTTATGTAAAATTAAGTTAGGTGGGGGGCTTGGATGGAGAGTAAAGGTGATAGAAGAATGTTAGGTAAAAGATGGGTTATGTGAGACACATAAGATAATATGTAAGAGCGCTCGGCAGTAGACGATATGAACAAGTTGATACTGAACCAATCTGGGCAAATGAAAGATAGCAATTGTTGTAGTGCAAAAAGTTAGTGTGGAGTGCTAAAGTGAAGTAAGAATGTTCACTGTGAATGGTGAAATGACGATTGATGAAAGCCGGTTAAGGG
The DNA here is from genome assembly GCA_015478945.1 of Trachelipus rathkii. NCBI lineage: Eukaryota > Metazoa > Arthropoda > Malacostraca > Isopoda > Trachelipodidae > Trachelipus > Trachelipus rathkii. Next base: position 2,398 of record JABUQX010089562.1, on the reverse strand, counting down.
TAAAAGAAGCGTGGTTGAATTACTAAAAGCAAATGATGAAGACTCAAAAGAAACATGATGGGAATATATAAAGAGGAAAAAAGAATACTAAAAGGTTACTACCTAGGATAAAACAAGAGGTAGGATGAACATTTGAAGGGATGAATGGGACTACAATGGAATTGGAGCTCTTCTCGGAGGAAGCGCGAAAGGTTAGAATGAGAATTAAGGGACTGTGAATGAATAGGGATGGTCTTTTTGTAACTGATGAAATGGGGTGTGAGAGGAGTGTGGAAGACACGTCGACAATCTGCACATTATAAAGTAATGAAGAGGGATAGGTGAATGTGTGGTTTGATGGTGCCAAGAAGGAATAGGTATTTTGTGGGATGAGGTAATGGGGAGGAGGTACATGGGTAGAGTGAAGAAAGTTGAAGAAGTGTAAATCTGCAGGTATAGATGAAACATTACTGGGTGAAAATGATCAGAATGGGGCGAGGTCGTGACTGATTGATCTTTAAGTTGCGTGTAATAAAGCGTTTATGAGGGTATAGTTCCGAGGGGAATGAGAGCGAAGAATAATAGTACCCTTATAATAAGGGTAAGGGGAGAAAAGGGAATCTGTAGAATTTATAATGGAATAGTTTATTGAGTGTTTAGGAAGTTATTTTTCTTTTAATTCAAAACGCAGTTGCAACTTTTTTCAAGGTTTTGACATTCTGGCTAACTATAGTCCTAACTCCAGTCCTCTTTTATTTTTGTGTAAATGACTAAATCTTATTATTTTCTTTCATTTTGAAAAGAACAATTCACGCATCATCAAATAAAGAATGCTTAAATAGAGAATGCAAGTAGAGCAATTAATTTATTTATTAATTAATTAATTAATTAATTGTGGCAGAGAAAACATTGTTGTTTTCAATCCCTCAGAAACTAAATTCCTCTCCATCTGTCAACTCTACGTAATTTTCTATTTAATGATTGAAATCTTTGCTGTCCGTAATATTTTTTTCTGTTTCCTTTTCAATGAAAGTATTTCATTGCTTTTCTCACTTAACAAGTTTGAAACAAGTTTGGTATTGTGAGATGCCTTCAGAAAGTCACACCTCCCTTGTATGGAGTACATAAGTTATCAAGGGTAGTTCAGTTTAAAATAAATTAAAATTTTAAATTAAAAACCAAAACTGTTTTTATTTATTTAACTTTATTTATTGTTTATTTTTTCACTTTAAGGGATTGGTTAATAATCCAAAATGTGTCGAATTCTATTCAAGGAACAAAACTGCGGAGGAAATTGAAGCGGTTTTAAAAGTAAGTATGAAAAAATTATTATTATTATTATTATTATTATTATTATTATTATTATTATTATTATTATTATGTGGGCCAAAAATAAACCCCTTTTTTATAGATACATGCAGACCTCCCCCCCCCGTCTTACAATAAGCATCTTGCCATTATCTAGGTGCTTCTTCTTATTGACATCTACCTTCTCTTTTGCTTACAACATCAATGTAATCACATTTTTCATGTTAATCGATATGTATATTTGTGAAATGTGGATATGAAGCGGATGGTTAAGCGATGTATCGTGGTGAGTGATGCTTTGCATTGACTGGCTGGCAGAGACTGAAAAAAGTGATTAAGTCAAGTTAAAGAAAAGCCTGGAGAGAGGAATTTAGTTTGGCGAGAAGCGAGAATGAAAGGGATAATAGGAGTGAAATGCAGGGTTTTGTGAGGTGGTACGGTTGTGGCCCACCTGGGCCAAGGCATGACCCTACATTGACGAGATGCCATAATCAGCGGTCCAGCTCGGCGTTCCCGTGAAGCACTCTAGGATTTTTTCTAACGCGAGCGAGTTTTCGCTAAAGGTATAAAAGGAGCCCGGTTAAGTGGACTTTCTTGTTATATTTTCTATAATCTCTGTTTCCAGTTCATCTAACGCCACTACTCCTGTTTATGGCGCGAGGAGAGGTAGATCATTAGGATGATATATAATATATTCATATATATATATATATAATATATATATATATTATTAATATAATATATATATAATATATATATATATTATATATTATATATATATTATATATATATATATATATATATTATATTATTGATTATCTATATATATTATATATTAATATATATATATATATATATTTTACATGCGGATGATTTTTGTGTGGTGAATTGAGACGAAGTTATGGAGAAATTGGTAGGAGATTGGCAGGTGGTAAAGGAGGGTTTGAAAGTAAACGTAGATAAGAGTAAGTTATTGTTGTGTAAGTGCGACCAAGTCTCAGCTGTGTTATGTAGATCGAAAGCTCAACTCGATACAACAAGGTCTGAGTTTAATATTTAGAAAATGTTGGGATGAAAGACATTAATGATGCGACATGTAGCATCTCTCTCT
>JABUQX010089561.1:10000-17359 GCA_015478945.1 Trachelipus rathkii | reverse complement strand
GTCAAAAGCCAAAAGGCTTATAAACGTTCTGCACTTTTCCAGTTCACTTGATCCTCTATCCTTGCGGCGCGATGTTGGTGCTTTATCTCTTTTCTATAGTACCGCAGCGGCAGGTGTTGAGGGAACTTACCATGGCGTACCACCAACCTTTACGGACGCCCTTCTAGCCACAAGAGGATGACATTAGGCATCTTATTCCCCTGCGCACGCTGCGCATCATCCTTTGTGTAGATATTGGTAACTCCGAGGCTAGTTCGCTGGTGCTTCCTTCTTTCCTGCCACCACTGTTTTGTGGAACTCTCTTCCATCTTTTCTGTGTTCCTGCTGAATTTAATCTCCATCACTTTAAAGCCTGCGTCTTGATCATTCTGCGTAAATTTGCGCTTCGAAGAAATTGGGAGTGCGAATAGTCCCTCCTTGACATAGGGCTCTGCCCTTGAGTGGTGGTGATAAACTGTAAAAAAAAAGAAAGAAAAAAAACTATTTTTCTGAAGCTGAACTAGTTAGACTGACTTAACGCATTAACGATTAAACTTCCGCCTAACCACAACAATAAACGCGATCGCTCTGAATGATTAACGCTCCAGCGTTATCACAAGTTTGTGTGTGCTTAACGATTTAAGAATAAAATTACCAGCACAGGTTTAAACTTCATCACTCGTGCCTCGTTCATCAGTATATATAAATACTCTATATATAATATATATATATATATATATATATATATACTTATTATATATATAGTATTATATATATATATATCATTTAAATCCAGCAAACTCTACGATCACTATATATATAACTTCAACTATATTATAATATATTATAAATATAACTATATATGTTATATAATACCACTATATGATATTATTAAATCCCTTCTCATCTTTTTCGTAAAACTCTGTGCATTAAATTTTCATGAAACAAAAACTTGATCAAGATACGATTTACAAACCACCCAAATACCATCGCTACGAACTCGGTTACTGACGCAAAAGACTTAAGACCGTTATATGAAGGCCGTATTATAGAATTTTGAATTTCTGTACTGATATTTACTTTAGTGGCAAGGTTCTGGCATAATTCCAGAAGCAATTGCCCCTAAATGGAATTCTTCTCTCAACAAATCAGAACTCTGTATGTAACTATAACCGCTTCCATCGCACCTGTAAATACAACACCCTCTCCCAAGTTACGAAATCCTATTGTTGAACAGAAATTTTTCAGAAAATATACACTGATTCAAAATCTCTCTCTCTCCTCTCTCTCTCTCCTATATAATATATATAATATATATATATATATATATATATAATATATATAATACTAATTATATCTATATATATATGCAAACCCGATCAACCTTTAAATATATATATATATGATCTATTATACCTGAGTCAATCTAACACTCGAGTACCCACGCTCAACCAAGAGTCCTGACCTCCTCTACGAGTAATACCCCTATCATCGATATAACCCAACATACTATTACATAACTATATTTAGTCGATACACGTACGCATTATCATCACCTGACTAACAAAAGAGTAGACATCTCGAATCTATAATAATACCTATCTTCACGACTAGTAACCGTGAATAAAAACATTTGCTCACTCTGTCTCGCTCGATAGATTTGTCACTATACTGTTTACGCACTTGCGACCTTTTCTCCCGTACGTCCCCCGAAGCTTATACCTTGAGCTATTCAGAATCGCAAAACACTTACTCATTCGCATTAAATTTTAAAATACCACACATACTCAACAACATACCGAACACTTTATGAAATAACAAAAATTAAAAATAATTAGACAGCCAAGCTAGTTATCGTGTGCTCACTCTCATGTACGAACACCACCTGCCGTCATGCCTATGCCTCCGTATCACATCAAACACCCACCTAGCCAACTCAGGTGAAGATCACGAGGACTACAACAACGTAAAGCCCTGTCACATCAGACACAATAGATCGACATCTGCATTCACCTAAAACCTCACCAGATCGTCAGACCTAACTATCATAAGCGCTATCGAAATACCGCCATCATACGCTTCCAATTTGATTCTAAAGCGCATAATCAAATCATATAAGTGCAAGAGTGTTACAAGTATCGCAACGATAACGAAACCATGGTAATGTAATCAATCTCTGACGACATTTTGCATTTTTAAGTAATTTGAGTTTCTTCAGTAATTTTTCAACAGAGAGCGTCAAAATCTTTTAGTATTAGGTGAGTTGTTCCGTCAATTGGAATTTCTCCTTTCTGCAACTTTTGAGTTGTTGCCTGTGTTTTCATTATGATGAAGGATTCAATCAGTTTCTGTTTTCTGTGTTTTGTACCGTATGTCCTTCCCTCGCACTATAAAGAGGGCTGGTCGTGTTGATTTTGTGGTCTTATTCAGTGTGCCCTTCGTCAATCAGCGCCGCAACCTGATCGCCCGGGTCCCGTACGAGTGAAGAGATTGTCTGTCTTTATTTAGGTCAACTTGTGTTGAGAGACCAAGTGGATGCTCTTATAACATGCTAATGAGAATTCCACTCTCGTTGCCACACACCTATCATATGTTTGTGACCAATTATCACATTTGATGTTATAAATGCCTGAATCTATGTTTGGGTTATTGTTGTAAGGTTTTAAACTGTGTTTCAAGATTATGTTGTTTGATTTTACTGTGTGTATGGAATTTGGAATGCAGTTACGTAGGATGTTTTTTGGTATATTGGGAATAGGTAATATGTTAGAATATGAACTATTGTTATTATAAATTTTTAAATATTTCTGTTTTGCTTTACGTATTGATTTATTTATATGGTTATGGGGATATTTTAATTTAAGAAAAATGTTTTTAAGAAAGTTAATTTCGGCTTGTAAATATTGTGGGCTGCAAAGTTTAAAGGCACGGAGGAATAGGTTGCTCATGACCGCTATTTTTGTGGAAAAATCGTGAGCGGAGAACCAGTGAATATATGAAGGATTTGAAGATGGTTTTCGGTAAATGCTGAAAGTTGGGAATTGATCTATGGACCAGGTTATTTGTAAGTCAAGAAAGTTTATTTTGTTATTTATTGCCTTTTCTACTGTAAATTTTATATCATGTGAATATTGTTAATAAAGTTTAATATTGTGTTTATATCTATATCCTGAGGTATTAAGGCAAAAACATCATCTACATAACGGTACCAGATTATGGATGGAAATTTTGGGAAGATATGATAAGTTTCTATTAGTTCCATGAATATATTACTAAATACAGGTGAAAGAGATGATCCCATGCATAAACCAGAAATTTGTTTGTAATAACTATCCTGAAAATTAAAATATGAATGATCCAATGTGAGATTGATTAATTGTTTTATCGTATTAAAAGTAGGTTGTAAACTAATATTATTTTGGGAGAGATGGTTTTCTAGTAAATCCAGAGTGAAAGTTACCGGTACTTTTGTGAATAATGACACAACATCAAAACTGACTATATTATAATCTGAAAATTTTTTATTGTGTACAAGTTGTATGAAATGTTCCGAATTTTTTATGTGTGAGGATGATATATTGCCAATTAGAGGTTGTAGTTGGATAGGTATTACAAACAAATTTCTGGTTTATGCATGGGATCATCTCTTTCACCTGTATTTAGTAATATATTCATGGAACTAATAGAAACTTATCATATCTTCCCAAAATTTCCATCCATAATCTGGTACCGCTATGTAGATGATGTTTTTGCCTTAATACCTCAGGATATAGATATAAACACAATATTAAACTTTATTAACAATATTCACAATGATATAAAATTTACAGTAGAAAAGGCAATAAATAACAAAATAAACTTTCTTGACTTACAAATAACCTGGTCCATAGATCAATTCCCAACTTTCAGCATTTACCGAAAACCATCTTCAAATCCTTCATATATTCACTGGTTCTCCGCTCACGATTTTTCCACAAAAATAGCGGTCATGAGCAACCTATTCCTCCGTGCCTTTAAACTTTGCAGCCCACAATATTTACAAGCCGAAATTAACTTTCTTAAAAACATTTTTCTTATTTTTAAAATATGAATATTTTTAAATAATTTAACACCTTAAACCCATCAAAAAGTTAAAAGTCAAGACTTTTATATAATTTACTTGCATATTTCTGAACCACTTCATACCTATTCCCAATATACCAAAAAACATCCTACGTAACTGCATTCCAGATGCCATACACACAACTATAATCAAACAACATATCTTGAAATCCAATCCACACAAAGTTATAAACCTACTAACAGCCAATAACCCACAATATAGTTTTAGTATTTAAAATGTTAAAATGATGATTAATTATTGGAAAATTTGCAACTAATAATAACTTATACAATACTTTTTGCTGTAACGGAAAAGAGTTTTATTTTCATTCCATTTCTTTTCAATGTAAGACTTATACGTCACGGTCATTTGACCTTTTTTAATTTTGAGAAATTCTAAAGTTTTTCTTTCCCGGACTCGAATCAAGGACCTTCGAAGCACGATTTATATTTATTATATGAATGTAATCAATTTCTCTATTACAATCTAACTATTTGCAGGAATTGAACAAAGTTAATGATACAAAAAAAAAAAAAAAAAAAAAAAAAAACATGTGAAGTCTAACTGTATTGAAATTTCTCCTATGGGAATGAAACCAAACACCCTCAAAACACAAATTCGATTTATAATTCGACAACCTATTCTAACATATATAAGAATATAATTACAAAATAAATAACATGATTATTGAACAATAAAAAAGAAAAAATGGGTCTTAGGTAAAGTTTGGAATGTGATACGATATATTGGAAAATCGAATTAATTATGATATCAAATATACTTATAAAAATTATAAAATTTTTAAATAGCATTTAAATATTTGTGTTGGTGAAGCTCGAAAACTTTTTATTAATTTACTTTTTTTGTTTCAGAAGATTAATAATTTTATATATATATATATATATATATATATATATATATATATATATATATATATATATATATATATATATATATATATATATATATATATATATATATATATATATATATATATATTATCACAGATGAATTTAGAGATGAAAAAGGTTAAGCTGCATTTTCACCACTAGAAATGCTTTTAGTCATATTTTTAGTGAGGATCCACTTTTCGTAATTAATTTAGTATTTTTACCATTCTTTATAAGAATGGAGTAATTTTATCATCAATTCAATACTTTTTAGACTGTAAAATTATTTAGAATAATTTTATGAGTTTTTGCAATAATATCTAATATTGTAAGTTTATTTTGAATAATTTTAAGAAAGATTGTAAAAATATTTATAACAATATACAGGTAAGCGTTTTAAGAGAAAATGGTATAAAAGAGCGAGCTTTATACATACAGTTGTTCATTCCTTGTTTGCCGCTCTTCATATCAAGACTCTTGACGTGTATTACTTAAGTTTAGTGAGAATTAAAAGGTTTAGAATAACTATTCATTATTTCATTGCTACGAAACCTTCCTGGTACAACATAGGATTTACTGAAGGATTTTAAGAAGAAAAAGGAATAGTAAGGACCTTAAAGAAGACTTCACTTATTCTTGAGGACCAAAAGAAGACTCAGGAGGAAACTTAAGAGGAAAGTAAGGAAGCCTCTATACAACGACTCGAGCAACTTGACGGGAATTCAGGAAGACAGAAGTCCGCCAGAAGAATCAAAGCCAGTAACGACCTGGGAAGTGTCACAACCCTAGACAACGACCTCAGAAGGAAGACCACACATCTGTTGGAGGGCCGCGGAGGTACAAGGGACGGACTTATTGTGACATAATTGGGGGCCTGTCCGGGAGAGCTTCTGAAAGTAGAGAAGCGAAAACATAATTGGGGGCCTGTTCCGTGAATGATCAGTGATACACTGGAAATTTCAAGCGAAATTTGACTGGATACTTCTAACTAATTCACCGTCCTGACTGGAAGCGTTGTATAAACTTTGAAAAACTTACGAAAAAGAATGGATTATAACTTGTTGTGTAAGTTATGTCAAGAGTATGGTCTGAAGGGTAAGGAGGCCAGGGAATTCATAGCAGAAGAAAGAGCTGCTGAGGCCGCGAGGCGAAAAGATGAGGCCGAGAGGCGAAAAGAAGAAGCCCTTGAAAAGGAAAAAGAACGAGCGGAAAAAGAGAAAGAACGAGCGGAAAAAGAGAAAGAACGAGAGGCTATTGAGAAGAGAGCTGAGAGAGAGGCTCTCGAAAAAGAGAAAGAGCGCGAATACGAGCTCAAGAGATTGGAGCTCGCGAATCAGGCGAGGATAACTTATGATGCCTCGGAAAATTTTCAAATAAGAGCCAAGGTGCCGAAGCTACCTCTATTTACCGACGGAATGGATGAAATGGGGAACTACCTTGAGCGATATGAACGATCAGAATACAATGAAGCCGAGTCAGATTTTGTTGACACCACCAAGGACTTTGAAGAAGTTGCCGAAGAAAATGGTGTCGAAGTTAAACAAGAATCTGAGACTTCGAGGAAACAGGAATGGTGCGGAAGAAGCGCCGAGCGTGAGGTCAATCAAGGAGACGCCCACGCGCGAGGAAATATAAAGGGAGCAAACCCACCGGACTGCACAGTCGAGGAAAAAGCTGAATCGGCAGCGTTGAAAACCGAATTAGAAAATTTAACTGGAGAGGACGAACCTCCAAAAATAGAGGATCAATGTGGAGTCGAACGGACACTGTCTCCTATTTGGTCAACAGATTACTCAGAAGGTTCTAAACCAGACATTGAAGAATTAGAAACGAAGAAAGAACCAAGAATTGATTCGACAGAAGTTGTCCTGGATTGGAACGAATCTGATTTGAATTCGAAATTTAATGAAAAGACCCAGCACTTTGCAACTCCCTTAGTTACAGGAGATTCTGCCCACGTGTGGCGTGATGTTAAGACAACCGACGGAAAGTGTTGTGAAAAGAAATTGCAGATGAAAGGGTTGGAGTCCGACAAAGTCACTTCTAATGTAGGTGAAAGAAATTTTGGAGCCCACGAAAGAATGGGAGAACGCGGACGTAACCGTGGCGATAGAGGAAAAGATGTCACTGAAGAAGCGGACTTTAAGAATTCGCGAAAGAAGTTTGATATGAACGAGAATTGTTCGGATAATTTAGAAAATGAAATGCAGGCACTACGCTCATTGGATGAAGAATACGCTTTGCAGATTTCCGCCCTAAAATACGATATATCAAAAGAACTGACGATGAGAGAAAATGTGGAAAATAAAAATGATGAATCATGTGATGGAGAGAACGTTTTATCGGAAGAGAAAAGATGTTGTTTAAAGGAGAAGATGGTCCACCGTC
>JABUQX010089560.1:7500-24694 GCA_015478945.1 Trachelipus rathkii | reverse complement strand
AAGAAAGGTTTCTCCAATTGGAAAAAAAGTAATTGAAACATTATGTGCCATATTTCGCTAAAATACCCCATGGACTGTGTTGCTGATGCTGAGAGTTTTGAGCAACATGGTGAAAGGCCTGAACTGTTATTTCAAAACGGAATAATTAAGGAAATGCAGCAACAAGTATTGGAGAACAGAAAACGACTTGTTCCAATAATTGAAACAGTATTACTATGTGGTCGGCAAGAATTGACTTTTCGTGGCCATGGAGATTCTGGTAAATTTAATATCTTTGTCAGAAGAATCCAAGAATAATGAAGGAAACTTTCGGGCAATACTACGGTATAGAGCAGAAAGTGATATCAATCTGCAGATTTCTCTAGAGGGAGAGGGTTATAAATATCATAGTCCACAAATTCAAAATTAAATGATAGAAGCCTGCAATGCTATTTTGTTAGGGCAAGTTGTTGACACTGTTAACAAGTTAATGTTTTGCAGCTCTCGTAGATGAAACTTCGGATATCTCCGGCGTTGAGCAAGTTTCCATTTGTGCTAGATATGTTAACACTGAGACACTAAAACTATGTGAAGTTTTTCTAAATTTCGTTCCTACATGTAAGTTAACAGGCACAGGACTGGTTGATCTAATTTTAGAAAGCTTTGGATTGTTTGGCACTTATAAGACGTATCTTCGTGGTCAAGGGTATGATGGAGCACGAAGCGATGTCGGGTGCCTTCAACGGAGAACAAAGACACGTTTCTAGGATTCATCCACTTAATTGTAGTTTACATCCATTGCGAACCTCATTCACTGAATTTAGTTGTGTTCAAATCTTGTGAAGTCGTAAGAATTCGATGTTGCATTGGAGTAATTGCAAAAGCACATGTATTTTTTTAGTTCACCAAAATGAAAAGACATTTTGTGTAAATAAATCGAAAATTCAGAATTCTCAAAGAAAGTTAAGTTAAAACTTTGAAAAGACACTCTGCCAAAAGCTGGATTGAACAGATCACTACTTATTCTGTGAGTGATTTCTTTGAAAAACTTTCTAATGCCTATATTTCACTGCTCTTTAAGATGTACTTGAAATCTGGAGATACACAGATGATTCTCAAGATGCAGCACTGTTAAAAAGTGCTATATTACATCCACAATTTTTGCTTTCCTTACTTTTCTTACGTGAAGTGTTCGGAGTTGGACTATTACTTAGTAAAAACACTTACAAAAAAACAAACACCGATTTTAAACCTTCTTTAAATTTGGCTACTGCTACACACAGAGAGAACTAAAAGGTCTGCGCAATAATACTAACAATCACTTTCGCAAGATCTTTCAGAAACAAAGCTAAAATTCTACGCGAAAAACTTACAGTTTTTATAAATATTCCAAGAATAACAAGCAAGCAAATATATTGTTCAAATACATCCAATTCTTGAGCCTGAAGATTACCATCATGTCACTATTTATACGCCGTTCTTTGAAATTTTAATATCTAAATTGGAACATAGTTTCTTACGAAATGCTGATAAATTTAAAGGATTTAAAGTACTATTTCCATCATCAAATTCCCTTCAATCGTCCAGCTGAAAGGAAAAGGGATTTGAGACGAGTTCTAGAAGCGTATGCTGCGATCTCGACCACCTCCTTACTGACCGTAATAGCAGAGTTCAAATATACTAGGAAATCGCTCAAACCATATCACCAGAAAATGTGCCATATAAGACTGCAATGGATGCCCTATCTAAATGCAATAAGACCATGTTCCCCAACATTATTCAACGCTGCTGCACAATCCTCGAAACTAATGCCTGGCATCACACTGCAACACCCAAAAGAACATCTTTTCCACCCTTTTGATTAATTAAAACTTACTTGAGTAAATCAACATCAGAAACAGGCCTGAAGGTCTTGCACTGCTTATCGATTCCACCGACGCAAATTTAAACGTAAACTTAAATGAAATAACCTTGACGAGTTGGCGAAAAAAAAGGAAAACTCGTAAAAAAGGAAAATCAGTCCTTCTAGTCACTCGAAACGCACTTTTTCCGCACCAAAATACCAAGCATATATCTTCCCTACAACACTCAATAAACCTAATTCCCCTATAATTCCTACAGTTAACCCTTATCTCCCTTTTCCCCGTTATATATATCATATATATATACTATATTATATTTATTATATAGTATAATATATATATATATATATATATATATAATATATATATATATTATATATATATAATATATATAAATATATATATATATATATTATTATATTATCTAATATATATATTTATATATAATATTATATATATATATATATATATATATATATATATATATAATATTATATATACTATATATTATATATATATATATATTAATATATATATATATATATAGAGAGAGAGAGAGAGAGGAGAGAGAGAGAGAGGAGCAGAGAAGAGAGAAGAGAGAAGAGAGAGAGAGAGAGAGAGAGAGAGAGAGGAGAGAGAGAGAGAGAGAGAGCGAGAGAGAGAGAGGAGAGAGGAGAGAGAGCAGAGAGAGAGAGAGAAAGAGAGAGAGGAGAGAGAGAGAGAGAGAGAGAGAGAGAGAGAGAGAGAGAGAGAGAGAGGAGAGAGAGAGAGAGAGAGAGAGAGAGAGAGAGAGAGAGAGAGAGAGAGAGAGAGAGAGAGGTTCATTGAAATTCTAAATTTCAAAGTAGAAAAATTGAACTAGATAAAAAATGAATTATTTCAATTTTTAAAATATTTTTATGGCTATTTTTATTTTCTCATTCTCATATATGGGTAATTTCTTCATTATTATTATTATTATTATTATTATTATTATTATTATTATTATTATTATTATTATTATTATTATTATTATTATTATTATTATTATTATTATTATTATTCATTATTATTATTATTATATTATTATTATATTATTATTATAATGAAACAAAATTTTTAATGAAAAACCCACTCTCAACCCTAAATAATAATAGATCCTATCGATTATCTGCCTCCACCTCCATATACATATCGGATTATATGAATTCGAACACATTTCATAAAATTGAAGTGAAAATGCGTAATCAATTGAAACTTTAGTATTAAAGCAGCTTCACACCTTTAAAAATATTTAAAAAAAAAGTTCAAATCTATGTAAACCTCATAACCTTTACTTAACGTATATATATAGTTTAAATCTATGTAAACTAACTAAACTCTTACATACCTTTTACTTAACATATATATATAATGTAGTTTATTTTTATATTTATAATTTATTTCACTCTGCATTGTTAAAAAAAAAACAAAAAAAAAAAAAAAAAACATTGTGGCACCAAGAGAGCTTTCAACACTTTATTCGATTACGTAGATTTTAAAAAAATTGGCTTGAGCTTAACTGGATACACATAATCAATATGAGTCATAATAATAATAATAATAAAGAATTATATATAAAATATGAAAAAGCATTTTGAAATAATGTTTTAGAATTAAAGATTAAACTAAATATAAAATAAATATCCCCGGTAAAACAAAATGTGGTCATTAATATTAAATAAAATAGTATCCAATATTTAATAGAAAATAATTGAGAAACTAAATGTTTATTAACTTGTATAAAATATTTTAAATATAAATAAAATTGCAAACTTTTTCATAAAATTATTACAGAGTTGCATATAAACATAATATTTTAATATAGATTTCTAATAAGGAATTAAAAATGAGCAATTTTGTTCAAATATGTTTGGTATGTAGTGTTAATTATTAACAAGTTTGTAAATTTAAACGATTTGACAGTCAAACTTTCCTGCAGATGTTTTTGACAATTAGTTGACAACTAATTTGAATGGAAAAAAAAGCACAAATTAATGCTTACCTTGACTTCACTTGTTCTCAAATACTTTTTCCCAAGAGTTAATTCAACACAAAAGAATAATAAATTTACTTTGTAAGTTGGAAATAACGGTAAATTTGTTTAAAAAAACGAGACTATAAATGCTGTACATAAAATATTTAAAAATTTTATGTATGTAGTACCGCGGCAGAACACGCACGCATACATAAACGAACAGACACACTACAGAATTCGTGCAAAAGGCTAAAGAGATCAAGAATCATCTTTGTTTTAAATGATTTTAATCTAATTTACACAATTGGATCACGCTATAAAAAAAAATAAAGGAAAAAAGAGCAGAACAAAGAGCGAAATAATATTAAAATTCCGATAAAAATTTCGCTTTAGTAAAAAAAAAATTGGCAAATAAAAAAATATTTAATTTTGAATTCTGAAAAAATTGGAATAAAGCAAAATACAATTGACAAACAGACGAACGAATAAAGAAGAAAGAAGAACAAAGGAAAAAAGGTGGAAAAGAAAGGAAAACTAATAATAATAATAATAATAATAATAATAATAATAATAATAATAATAATAATAATAATAATAATAATAATAATAATAATAATAATAAATAATAAAAATAATAAAAATTATTAATTAAATAATAATAATAATAATAATAATAATAATAATAATAATAATAATAATAATAATAATTAAGTAAATTAAATTCATAATAAATAATAAAAAGTTTTTCATTAATTTTATTAATCAGCTCTTAAAAAAAATATTTTAGAACGAAAGAGCGTGAGATTTTTTTTTATTTATTTATATATTTATTTATTTATTATTATTATTATTATTATTATTATTATTATTATTATTATTATTATTATTATTATTATTATTATTATATTATTATTATTATTATTATTATTATTATTATTATTATTATTATTAATTTTTTATTTTGAAAATTTCGTCTGCAAAAAAATCATTTAAAAAATAAAAAAATAAAATTTAAACTAGACCAGAAATAGTTTAATTATCTATATATGTTTTTTTTATTATTTTAAATAATTTGAGGTTTATAAAATTCGTTTTTAATTTATTAGATTTTGGCGCTTTTTCTCACTCTTCTTTTTTACTTGGGTGACATTCATGACTAAAATTTGGCGACTTTTCATTTTGATTTTATTACTCCAAGGCAATTATACGTGCTAGACGACCTCGATTCGCTTTTACCATCGTTTTCGATCCGGTGACTCGTCAGCATCTTCAGATCGATCGATCGTCACGGAATTTCAGCTCCATAAGCTAATAGAAAGAATTCAGAAAGTATATATAATTATATATATATATATATTACTTATATATACCACTATATATATACTAATAATATATATATTATATATATATATATACTTATTATATATATATTATATATAATATTATATATATCAGTGGCGTACATTTGAAGGTATATAATGGGTAGGCAGTTGATATTATATAGTTATATAGTATATTATAATAATATATATATAAGTATATATATATATATATATATAGTATATATATATATAAATATATATATAATATATTATATATACTATATATATAATATTATATATATTTATATATTATTATATATATATATATTATATATATTATTGTTATAAAATAAATATTATATTATTATATAAATATATATATAAGTATATATATAGGCATATATAATATATATTATTACACTATATATATATATACATATATTATATACTATATATATATATTATATATATATTAATGTTTTGTAATACAAATCTAATATGAATAGAATAAATAAATATATATATATATATATATATATAGTATATATATATATATATATTTATATTTATATTATTTACAAACATAGTAATATATTATTATAAATATAGAGATTTACAGAATTTTTCCTCTATAAATATATATAGAGAAATAAAAAATATATATTATATATATATATATATATATATATATATATATTATACAATTATTAATTTTTTTTTTTTATTAATTATATATATTATATATATATATATTATATATTATATATATAATATATATATATAGTATATTATATATATATATTATATATCAGGCTGGGTATAAAGTACAAGTACTTGGACTTGGACTTGGACTTAAGTACATTTTTGGAGTACTAGGACTGTGTAATTGGCACTTGCAGTATTAAACCCAGTGTACTATGTACTGTGTACTTGTACTTCGTGTAGATGAAATATTCAAAGCTACTTGCAAGTACTTTTGGCATTTTTAACTTGCCCAAATATATCTTTTTATTTATATATAATTTTTCTCTTTCAATCTCTGTGGCCACTGTCAAGTATTTTCTTAAAAATAAATTTCATTTGAGTAGTAAAAACATCAATATATATATATTAAAATATATAATATATAATAATATTATATAATATATATATATATTATATAATATATATATATATAGTATATATATATATATATATTCTATATTATATATAAATATATAATATATATATATGTAATAATTCCTATATAGAGAAACATCTTTTGTGTTTCTGAAACTTTATATTATTTATTATATTATAAATTATATATATATATATATATTATATAAGTATATATATAAATATATTATTTATATAGTATATATTATATATAGTAATAAAATATATATATAATATATATATAACTATAATATATTATTATATATATAAGTATAATATATATATACTATATATATATATATATATATTAACTAAATAATATATCTTAATAAATAATACGAGTCAGGCCGCTCAAACATAGGTATAACAGAATAAGGGTAAGGCTCTACCCAATATTGAGTCTTTAAAATAAAATTAATAAAGTAAATAAACATATATTACAATTCTACAGTGAAAAAAGAACTGACTTATAAAGTACAAATTAAAGGAAAAGCCAACTCACCTTAGTTTACAGATATAATAAACAGCAATCACAATTTGGATTTTTATTTCTCTTCCTCCCTACCATTTTTAGAGTAAAATTCTAAGGCGCCGTAAAATCCTTCATTTTACAATACCTACGACAAAAAAATACCAGCCCTAGGGCCATACAAACTCTGTACCCGAGCGAACAACCAAATAACCAAAACTCCGCGGGTACACACAGAGAACCTTTCGTTACCAATCGAAAACCTGTCACGAATAATTTGAAAAAAAATTTTTTTATCTCTCTCTCTCCTCCCCCTCTCTCTCTCTCCTGGCACCGCTCTCTCCTTCCTCTTCTCTCTCCTCTCCTCCCATCCTCCTCCTCCTCTCCCTCTCTCTCTCTCTTCTCCCTCTCTCTCTCTCTCTCCCTCAATATATATAATAGTATATAATATAATAAATATATTTATAATATAAAACATAATAACTATTATGATATTAAGAATATAAAAGTATTACATATATATATTTCCGATAGTCCTCTCACCGTTCAAAAGCCATGCCAACAGCGTATAGTCTTGGGAAATACTATGGCATTGTAAGTGTTGTTATTAATTAATAATCTTATTTAACTAAGTGTATTACTTTTAATACCAAAGGTGACACAATAAAAAAAAAAAAAAAAACACAAATCGAAAAACAAAGAAAAAGCGTCACCAACTTATAAAAAATAAGAAAATCACTATATATATATAAGATAAATATTAATATATTATGAAGTTATATAAATATATTAATATATATATATAGTATAATAATATAGTATATATAATATATAACATTTATTATATTATTATACTATATATATATATATTACTAGTATATATATTATATATATAATAATATATTATAAATATACTAATACATATACATATAATTAATATAATTATTAATTTTATATATATATATTATATATATATTATAGTATATATAATATATTATATTATATTATATATTATATTATATATATATATATATACATAATATCTATATAATAATATATATATATATATTAGTATAAAAGAAATAGTATCATGTTATATATAAATAAGTATAGTGAAATATATAACTACTTTAAATACTATAATATATACCTAATTATAAAATGTTTATATAGTATTATATATCCTACTCATTATATACTACTATATATTATATATATATATATATATATATATAATATATAAAATAATAATAAATATTATATATTATATATAATATATATTATAACTACCTCGTCAAAAATTATACGCACCACTTGCTCACTATGTACCGTTAACAAGTCTGCCAGAAATGACCACAAAACGCATAGGGTGTAACTTGGTATCTCGTTGGCAAAATAAACATAGCATTAATGGACGCAAATTTATACAGTTAGTGTAAAGATTGTCGAAGGTGGTCCCAGAAAAAAATCCCCGTGGAAGGCTTATCTCACTATAATTATTTGGTCAGGTATTCCTCGCGGATAAACTGGAGCCAGGGCCTGTATGAGGGTGCGATGTGTTTCCTTTCCACGTGGGGACTGTTATCGCGGCAATGTGAATGGTTGTTACTCAATATCGTGTTAATTAACTTGATGGCCACCTTGGCTACGGGAATGACGTGCTCTTAGGCACTTCGGCGAAGGCATGCTCTGAAATGATAGATGGTGCCGAACCGTTCCATCCACTATGGAAATCTGACCTAATACCGCAAGAAAGACACCGCCTGCCGCAAGCGTCAACTGGGAGGGTGTCTGGAGGTGTGTTTATAATTGCAACTGCCGCAATCAATCGTGATTTCAACATGTCAACACAACATTTTCAAATGGGGTTATGAGTTTTAGAAGAATTAATAGCCAATCCAAGGTTTCCACATGTAATTTGCGAATTATAATGTAGCCATTCTTGCGACGTTTAGTATCAAACATTAAGACGATATCTCCAACGCTCACCGATGCCGTGTTGTAGGGCATATAATGGACTACTGACTATACGGGTCCAGAATGTCTGCGATGATCGATGTTGTGGCGGTTAGGGAAAAACCGCCATCATAGGGACGTGCAAACTCTATGCACGACCCGTTTTAAAAAATTAAATGCCCCCTTCAGATCCTATGAGAGAGATACCTTCCTCCAACCCAATCTAGGCACAAATGGTAAGGTAATATCATCTTACACTGCGCTACGTTAATTTCATTAGGTCCTCGATAGGTCTCTAGGAGATTGCCGTCGGAAGGTGTAGAGGACTTGAGCTCATGGAACTCGATCCGTAAAAGTAGTCCATTCGCCCAATGCGCGACGGTCCAATTGTAAGGGGTGTTCCCGTTAAATAATTTTATGTCGATGCGCCGTCGATGTGCTGGCCCTCGTTGTCGTGGTCTATATATATTATGTAATAGCTCCGTGCCGTAAAATTTTCGTTTCGTGAAAACAGATAGCCGAATTTTGCACGGTATTGTAATATTATCCACTCACACGGGTGCACAATGTACCTCCTGCAGCTGAATTATTTGAATTGGTGACTTTGCTGTCTCGGGGTATAGACGGCCTCCTACGGCCCGCAAACTGCTTCTAAAACGGGGGTATCAAGCGTCCAGTCGTCAGCGCGGTCTGCCGGTAAACCTGGGGGCCGCGACACTTATAGGGCGGTGCCTCCTGAGATTGTCGTGGTGCCGATTCCACGACCCGGGGTGTGCAATGGGTTTTGAATCGCTGTTTTGCAACGAACGTGGTGTTGCTGACACCAAATCCGTCGGACCAAGGTTCACAGATACCCGTGACACTATCGCATGGAGTGTGATCTAATCTGTACGCAAACTCATCACATGTAAAGTCGACGCGCAAGTCCTTTCTATGTGGTTTTGTTAGTGCGGAGGATTGAGAGAATTCCACACACCAATGGACCACGTACCCAGTTCTGTTGTGACCACCTCGCCATAGACGTTTACCCGAGGGGAATCGCCTCAAAGCATGGGAAGTTTACATGGTTTGTCATTTACCTTAATATATATTAAGCCCATGGCGGTAACCCTATCACCCCCCCGACATTATTGATTTTTTATACAGCCGTTATATACCTGTTTGTCCCTTTTGAGTGCTCATCGTCGTAATTTTGGGATAATAAATTTACACATCAGCCGTTTTCTTGGTCCTTTCTGTAACCTCCGGTTGTTAACGTAACGTCATATGAGATTAGTTTGTTGCGGGTTAATTTGACGTCGTAGTCCACTCATAATGTAATAGCAACATTAATTTAAAAAATAAATTTCAAAACATTATTTAAATTATTTTATTAGCAGACAAAAGGCTTCGGGTAAGAATCTTCTTCCCATTTTCATGGACTTTACAAAATTATATTTATACAGTGTTAATAAATTTGTGTTGTAAAATTAATATAAAAGCGAACAGCAACAAAGTTGATATAAAATAACCACAATAGGAATAAATTAATGATTACAAAAATATGTGGTTAAGAGTTCATGATTTAAACAAAAACAAAAAACCTCACATTCAGTAATATAAGAGCTTGTTAAAACTTAGATTTCATTTAAGTCGGTTTTTGAGATGTCAAAAGTATACAAAGGATTTCTAACAACTGAATGATTCGAATGGTGGTTTCCTCCAGCTTGGCTAATATTATCAAAATTCTCCCGTATATCCTGTTATATTGGTCTTGTCGGTTTTTCCTGAAGAGAGGTATGAGCAATTTTTATAAGCTGAAGTAGGTGTGGGAAGGTTGAACCTGCTCAAATAGGTCTAGAGTTCTAATTGAAATACCTTTATGAGGTCGTCAGCAATACATCATGGAAAGGGACTTCGCATTGTTTCTTTCGTTATGGGTGGTTTTTCTCGCAGTCCCCACCCGCACTTAGTAATGAAAAAGTATTAGCTGATGAGCAATTAAAGGTAACAACGGAATTGTTTTATCTTTAAATTTAAAATATTCCCCAATTTTGTTTTTTTCACTCGAAAAATATAAAAATATAAATTTTAAATTACTGTGTGTAAAACTTTGTTTTTTATAAACACGTCATAAAATTTTACGATCGAAATTTTGTTTAAGTTCTTGTTTTCTCCCCCAGAGAAAAAGGCAGTACCTCTTATATTACACCTAATATGATTAGGAGCTGGGTTAATTATAGCCGCTGAGATCTTTCTCGTCTTTAAATTTTTGTCTGAAAAGTAATATTTCGAAAAGTTGTAAAGATCAATTAATAAATTCTGATGTGGGAACCCATTCTTTCAGTAAATAATGTTTTCAGGAAATCAGTTCTTTTTGTACAACATTAAATTAACATAAGATGACGAAATTTGTATCCCCTGTCAAAAAGAGTTCTTTTTTAATTAAAGTTGATTTTAGAATTATGAGGATTATTAAAGATAAACTAAAATTTTTGCCGCCAGTCCGTCGATTCCAATAAACGTGATATATAGGCGTGATGGTGATTGATGGATTGGAAAGTTGTGTAACAAAGCGTTTATGGAGGGATATTAGCTCGGAGGGATTGTGAGTGAGAAGCAAATAATAGTACCCTATATAAGGGTAGTTGGGATAAGGTAACTGTAGTATAATAGAAGAAAATAGACTTATTGCAGGTGTTGTTAGGGGGAAGGGGAAATATATGCTTTGGGTATTGGTTAGGGTCGAAAGCGGTGTGCTTCGACGTGACCACTGAAGATATATGCTGGTATTTTGTCAAAAGAGTATACAGTCGAGTGACTGAAGGGACTGATTGGTGAAGCAACAAGGTTACTTTGCGTTTAAGGTATGGAATAGAGGATGTATGGATTCCAATCGTTTACATTGAACACACATGTACTGAGGAAAGAGGGGAGAAGAAGATTAAAATTGTAAGTTCAGGTTTATCGATTTGCAACAGCGTGCGATAGGATTAGGATAGGGAAAGGCTACTATTGGCAGGTGATTATCATATATGATGATTTGATAGCGTAAGCTTTCCTGGAATGGTCAAATCACAGGTATGTATGGACGGTGTGAAGCGTACTGTAAGATGAAAGGTAGAGTCAAAAGTTAACTGAATTAATATTAATAGCAGAGTGAAGAGGCAGGGTATTTTTGTGTGTCTATGCTCTTGCTTTGTTACTTCAATTGTTATGGGATGGGGTTATGAAAAGATATAAGAGTGAGTGTGGAGGAGGAAGATGGTGTTAGAATGATGGGAGAATGGAAGAGAACCAAGTGGAAGGTTCCCCACCTATCTATCATGCGAGAATGGATTTGTTTTTTGTGTGTTGCGAATCTGAAACCTGAGTTTGAGAGGATTGGTAGAGAGCTTTTTGTTAGGGTGTGTAAAAGGAGGGGCTTTGAAAGGTATACGTAGATTAGAGAGGTAAGATGTATGTGGGGTGAAGAGAGAGAGTCCTCGGTGTTCAGCTGATGTTAGATTGGGTGAGCAGATGGAAAAAGTGTCTGAGTTTGAAAATATTTAAGATAAATGTTGAATGAAAAGAGAATGGGATGAATGCAGGCAATGTAGTAGGAAAAAGTTCTGGAATGGCTAGGAAGTGGGTTGGTTGCCAAATTAAATCGGTGTGGTGGGACTCGTTAAAAGGGATAAGTCTGAAGTGCGCTAGGGTCTTTACACATGAGGGTATGTTGTTACCTGTGTAATGTATTTGGCAGTGAGGACATTGGTCTGAATAGAGAGGTTTTTGATCTTTAAAGGAAACAATGTGTTCTAATGGACAATCTTAGGGCGTGTGTTAAGGTGTGAGAAGAATGATTTAAAATGGGACCATGAAGGTATATAGAGATGTTGTAGTGTGGTTGTGTGAAGAATTGGGGTTAATAAAGAGAAGGAATATATGAAAGTCTACATTGAGATGGGTTTTATGGTAAATGTGGAAGGATGGAAGCATATTATCAGAGTTTTGTGAATGGTAGGAGGTATGGTTGTAAGCCAAGCTTTGCCAAATGGTGTGAATTCTCCCCATCATTGACGGGAGGGATGCCGATTAAGTGAGGTTCCGTCAGCCGGGTTTTCCTAGTTAAAGCTCTTTAGGTGGACTTTCTTTGAATTGCGGACGGAGTTCGGCACAAAAGGCATAAAAAGGGGGCAAGCTCCAAGCGCTGAGCGTTGTTCTATCGGGTTGACTTGCGTTCATTTTCGTCATAGCTACGTTATTCTGTTTCGGTGCTAGTTAGAGCACCTTTTATCCCCAGTCTTTGGGACGAGCAAGGTGAGGTCTTGATGATGATGACGATTGAAGATTGAATGAATGATGATGATGATATTGATGATGAGATGATGCATGATGATGATGGATGGATGTATTGATGGGAATGATGATGAGATGTGATTGATGATGGATGATGGGATGATGATGCATAGATGAATTGATGATGATATAAGTATATATATATATATATATATAATAATATTATAATATATATAATTATTATAATATGATACCTTATGGATAGGGTATATTGTTATATATATATATTTTATATATATATATATATATATACTATAATATATAATATATATTATATAATATATATATAATATTTAATATATATATAATATAGGTAGATAGCCTATATTGGGTAAAATAATATATATATATATTATAATTATATATATATTATTATAATATAATATGATATATTATGCAAGTTTCAAAAAAGTATTGTACTTGTACTTGTATTTGATACCATGTACTTGTACTTGTACTTGAAACAATATTCTCGAGTACTTGTACTTGTTCTTGTACGCTCTGAACATCCTACCGCCAGTCAACTTTGTACTTGGTACTTGTACCTTGATAAAATCTACTGAACCAAGCGCTGATTAGCATTATATATATAATAGCGCCTATTATATAATATTATATTATATATACTATATATATATCTTATATATACCTACTAAATATATATATTATAGTATATTATATATTATACTATTATATATATTTTTACTAAATATTATATAGTTAATAATCTTTACTATATTATATTAGTGACACAACAGTGGGAGCGATTGCGAAATTCCAGCCAGAGGCGCTTCCGCATAACCGATGGCCAGTCAAAAGTGCCGATTACCGATCCGATGCCGATTCTCGATTCGCTGATTACCGATTCCTGATTCCAATTCTTACATTATTATATTATAATTATATATATATATATTATATTATATTAATATATAATATATTATAATAATATTATAAATAATATTATATATTATATAATTATTATATTAGGTACTATTATATATATATATTTATTATATATACCATATATATATATAATATATAAATATAATATATATATGTGTGTTTAATGTGATATAGTATATAGTTATATATTATTATTAATATATAGTATATTAATATATATAATTATATTATATACATCATATTTATATATATTATATAATATTATATATATATATTATACTCTATATAGTCTCTATAATATATTATATATATAATATAATATATACCTAGTTTTACATTAAATTGACATAGTTTTAGATTATTAAAAACCTTTACAAATTAAGTTATAGAATTCTCTTTATATCTTTACTCTGGTTTGCAAAGAAGAATAATTAGTTTAATTTACCTTTTATTTATTTTAAAAGCCACTGTAATAAATAAATAGCAATATTTAAAAATCTTACACTAAATGAACAATTTTGTCAGTTTATTGATTTTAAAAATAAAAATTCCTTCTTTAATTTACTAAGAGTAAGATCTTGAAGCAAAATTATCATTATTATTTATAGTCAAAGAATGGACTCTTACAATCCTGTTGACGCTCGCAACAAACCATTAAACATGTCTCCCGTTCCCTCCTTAGAGGTACCATCGTTTTTTATATGGAGAATAAATTGATCCTCCAATTCTGAAGAGTCTTTCACTTCCACGGAAAAGGGGGGCGAGCTTAAAAAGATTTTCTAGCAAGGACACCCAAATGCTGAAATGTACCTTTATTCGATGACCACCGAGTATGTAAGGGACTTTCGTGATATTTTTTTATATGTTTTTCATATTTTCTATACTTGGCTCCGGTTTCTACTCTTATAATAACATTTTCTCAATTTATTCAATATATGTGTCTTCTGCGCTTAGAGAATGAGTTTCTTTGCGTTTTTAAAAGTCTTTTTCTAATCGTTTAATAATTTCCGTTAAACAACAAGCTTTGGGCATTTAACTGAAGTATTCTTCAGTATCACGTTTTTCCGCCCTTTTACTAATTATTGAATAAATGGAGAAAGGAATTGCTGAAGATTGGCCTTCTTAAAGTTATGTGAAAACACTGTTCTTTTCTTTTTTATATCAACATATATAATCTCTCCACGCCACATTCCTTTCATTTGCTAAGGATTCCTCTACTTCTACTATAGTGTATATATTCATCTCATCAGGGAATTTACCTTCTTTAGGAGTGGTCAAGAATGGGACTAGGTAGCAAGCAGCCACAGAATTCTAATCATCAGTAAAATATTAAATGCTTGTTTCCGTGGGAATTATTTTACTGAAAATTTTTCACCCCATTCGCTGATAACGAATGCATGTTCATGACCGTGCCAATATTTTTACCGTATAGAATAGTGCCGTTTTTGCTGGAGCTCTATGTATCAAAAACCTCCTCGCGAATGATCACTTTCGTATTGGGATATATTGTCGATGCCATTGATTCCTGTGCTCAAAATTGTACAATCAACCAAAAAATTTCGTAAGTATTTTAGCAAATTTTTCAAGAACTTTTCCGAGTTTCTAAGCATGCAGGTATGAACTGATCACTGCCAATATTGAAATGAGGAGGCCCGTTCTTTTGTTCATTATTTTTTAAAGCATATGTTTACAGACTTTACATTCCGGATTTGTTACATTCCTGAATAAATCTGTGCTGTTGTAAATTAAAATCTAGTTTGATATTCTTCATACGTGGAATAGCTTGAGGGATAGTGATTAAAATGACCTACGATTGTTTGCATATGGATATATTTTTTTTTCACGTCTCTTTGTCCAAATATGGCATCATTGAGAACTAGTGTCAAAGAGTTGTAAAACAAGCACATCGGTAATTCCTGGAATCTTGCTTTGTGGCTAACTCCTGCAGCGCATTTAGGTCGGCGTTATCCCTACCTATAACACGAATTTTTATTTAGAGGAATATTTGGAATTCTTCCATCAACATTTGAAGACAATCACTTATATATTAGATGCTGTGTGAGATACTTGAAAAGGTGAAAACTCAAAGGATGGCCATTTTATATTCAATAGCCCCAATTTATACAAGCCTACAAGGCAAATATATTACTGCTCACTTACCAGTTCACGGGTATATAATTATCAAAAACATATTACATAACATGACTAACGAAACATTGCCAAATAATGTCTGCCTCACCATGACTGTCTGAAAATCCTAACATGATATCTTAGGCTCTAAGTAAAGATGCGTCGCTCAATCCAGTTTTCTTTAATTAATAGAATTAAGGAAGAACTGAAACTAAAAATCAATACGGCAGGACTTCGAATCTTGTCTTTGAAATATCATAAAGATCGATTAAAAATTATTTCAGATTGTATCCCAAAGAATCGGTCAAAGAATCGTACAATTTTGCCGATATCGATTCCGATTCCGATCTTGAAAAAAGCGATGCCTCCGATTCCGATGACCGATTCCGATTAATCGTCCCATCACTAATAAATATATATATATATATATATTATATATTATATATATATTATAATTTATATATATATATAATATATATATATAATAATATCTAATATATAATATATATATATATATATATATTATATATATATATATATAATATATATATATATATATATATAACATTATTGCCTTTGGATGTTATTTGGAAATTAAGAAATGTTAGGCCTTCCAGACTTTTTAAAATTAAGTTGTTGTTCCTTAGATAAGCTTTTAAAAGTTATTTTCATATAAAATCTAATAACTAACTTCCATTATGCACTATTGTAGATTATATAAAAAGGTAAATATCACTTAGGTAATAAAAGAATTATATTTTAATAACAAACCACTTTACAAAACTGCAAAGATTTCAAACTTAAAACTGCTGTTGCCATGCTTTTGACACGTAGAGAAACTTATCGTACATATATATATATTATATATATATATATATATATATATATATATATATATATATAAATAAAGATATAATAGAGAGAAAGATGTAATATTTTGTATATATATATATAGAGAGAGAGCGAGAGAGATGTTCTTAGAGACGAGAGAGAGAGCGAGAGAGAAGAGAGAGAGAGAGACGAGAGAGAGAGAGAGAGAGGAGATGAGAGAGAGATGGAGAGGGAGAGAGAGAGGAGAAGATGGAGAGAGAGATTC
>JABUQX010089559.1:30000-34068 GCA_015478945.1 Trachelipus rathkii | reverse complement strand
CGATGCGGCCACCGATACACGCGGCTTATTTCATGAAAATAAAAATTGGACACTTTATATTTTGAAGTTCCTTTCTCTTCTTTGGCTTGGTTGAAAAGTCACTCTTTGCGAAAAATGTACATGATAAATTTTAATTTAATTAATATATTTATTATCATGTATATTATTTAAACTATAATTTTAATTACTACCGGAATGAGTCTTCTACCATCTCATTTATATGAACTCAAACAGTTTTTTATATCTGGTAGAATTTTGCCAACAGTGCGATTTACTAATATAACGAATGATGCAATTAAAAGTAACTTTAAAAACAATTTTCCCCTATAAAATGAGTTAAAATGCCAAAAGAGCATGCGCTCTATTTAAAAAAAAAAAAGAGATTCTACGGTGAAAGAAATGAAAAAAACAAAATTGTTTTTCAACAAAAATAAAAAAACTTATTTACACTGCTTTCTTACTTATACTATTAATCACGATAATGCTCACCCACACATTGAACGCTCATTTGAGCTTCGCTTCCAGAAATTCAAAACGTGGCTTCAGACGCGGTAACCAATGCTCGGAAGATTCTGATCTAAATGTCTGCAATTGCTAAAGTGTGCATCGCGATGGAGCTCAATCAACAACAGACAAGTAATGGAAATGTCTTAACATTTTTTTTCCTGCAACCCACGGCAAAATCCTATTTAAAAAACTAATATATATTAAACGGCACTCGTGTCTGTTTTATTAGGTAAGCTTGTCTTTCACTTTCCATTTCTTTTGAAAAGCATAAGCATTTATATTTACCTTACCTATTTCTTTGCAAAAAACCATTAGAATGAGGTTATAAACCTAAATATGAGTCGAATAGATATGTCGTTCATGGCTTCAAAATGGCGACCAGTCGAAGTTGACCTACTACCCAGGGCCCCCCTTTCCACTTTTGGCTAGCTACGCCTCATAATTATAATATAATATATATATATAATATATTAATATATATATATATATATTATATATATATTAATTGATATATATATATATATATATTATATAGATATATATATTATTTATTTAAATTATTATATATATATATTAATATATATAATTATATATATAATATAAATATACTATATATAAATAATATATATATATATATACTTATACATATATATGTATTATATATATATATTATATATATATATATATATATAGTATATTATTATATATTACTATATATATATATTATATATATATATAATATATTATATAATATATTGATATTATATATATATATATATATACTATATATTTATATATATATATATAATATTATCATAATATATAACTATATATATATATTATATATAATTATTATAGATATATATATATATAATATAATATATATATATTATATATATAGATATATATATATATATATAATTTATATATATATATATATATATAATATATATATATATTACGTAGGAACATGTGTACTATAGGTGCTTGTTCAGTCTTGGAGAGAGAAGGTATATATTATATAGTATTGAGGAATATAGTTTCTACTTTTATTTTAACAGGGAAATTGCGTTAGTATAGTTACCTACTCACTAACTAGTATAATAGATATAGTATCCAGCGTTCATTGATACAGTACTATATATATATATATTATATAATAATATTATATATATATATATATATATAATCTTATATATAATACAGGTGGCGGGCTCGTTATATGGGCTCCAGGGCTGCAGCCACTCCAAATTAAAAATGCCAGCCATAGGATGTTGCAGTCCTATATTTAATTTTGTCAAAATTTTGTAAAAGAAATTTCTTTTTAAACAATTAAAACATTAACAAAAAACTAGTAATTAACAAGGGCAAATAGAGAAAAGAATGTTTTTCAACAGCAAATTATTATCGTCGAGATTTTTTCGAATTATCCAATACATAAAATTGTGTCGCCTAAAATATTCCAGCCTCAAAAAAGACCACTTTATATTAAGACAAATACAGCAAACTTCACACCAGAAAAAAGAATTACCAAAATCCGTATAGATGTTTTAAGCAATTGGTTGAATTTTCTTAAATATCATCAGTTTGGCTTTTTTTGAATTTTATGGCAACTACCAAATTTGTTATATAAATGCATATTCAAACCTGAGGGAGTTGCTAGTTGTCCTTTAATGTGCTTCTGTACATATAAAAGACATAATTAAAGCAAATAAAACAGTTTATTATTACATCAGAGAGATTGGATGTGGTTTTTTTTTTTTTTTTTTGGGTCGTTGAAATGTGAAAATATTAATAACAATATTTATTTACAGAAACAAAAAATAATCTATAATCATAATGATGATGATGATGAATGTGATGACTTTATTGTTAATTTGAATGTGAGCCCCAAATTATTCTCCAATTTTCGTTTCTTTGTACGTACTTTTTAAACTTTGGTAACTTTTAAGGGAAAAAAGTTATTAATTCTAAGTTTTGCTCTGAACTCAAAGAAGGGGTAAGCCCTCCTTCCATCATTGGCGATTCGTAACAAAAATCCGTCTCAGACTGCCAAGGTTAATATATATATGATTATCATATAATATTAGTATAACTATATATAATATATATAATACTATATATAGATTATATATATTAGACTTAAAATATAATAGTACTTTATATCGCTCCAAAGGTTAATTCTGTTGGTGTTTTATAATAATATAATTAATATTAGATAACTATATATATTTTTTAAATATGTATAATTACCTATATTGCATATATATATATTGATATATATATAATATTAGTCATTTATATATAAATATATATATATATTATATATATACTGAGAGATCAGAGAGAAGAGGAGAGAGGGAGAGGAGAGAGAAATCCTCTCTTTCTCTGCTTAAAAACAGAAACACTATTGAGAGAGAGAGAGAGAGAGAGGAAGGCAGAGAGAGAGAGAGAGAGGAGAGATGAGAGAGAGAGGAGAAAGAGAAGAGAGGGAAAAGAGAGAAGAGAGAGATGGCAAATATAGCATAGTCAGGCAAATAGACAATTTTCGTTCTCTGACACTCTGAAATACTGATCTTTTTTTAGCTTTTGCATATACAGAATGTGTTCGAATGATGCAATCGATATTTTAAAAAAAAGTTCTATAATTTATGCACATATATCACAAATATAAAAAATTAATATATAGTCCACGTATGAGGGATAATTCCTATTCAATATATGATATTTTAGATAAGATAATCGTTTTATATTTCCCATTCTAGCTTTCCATCTAAGTTAAATGAATGGTTTTTAATTACAGATGGTGTTCGATGCATGGCAATCGATATTAAAAAACAAAAGTTTGTAATTTTATCCACACACATAAATATAAATATTTTAACGAAATTTTATTATATATATAGTATATATATAATATATATATAATAATAATATATATATTATATAATATATTATATATTATATATAGTATATATATATATATTATTATATAATAGTATATATATTATACCTCAGCCCTCACGCCAAGTTTACACAGGAGCCCCACTGTTATAATATATATTATATTATTAGTTAGAAAGGAGCAAATATATTAAATTTCTAAGAAAAAATCGGGCGTAATTTACTATAAAAAAGCCAAATCATCCTTACTTAACCTAAATTGGTTAACTTTACATTATCGGGCAATGAGAGTGAGAAACATCTATATAACATCTTTAGCTTTTATATCAAGTTGATGTATGTAGAGGAGGGTATTTCCAGTAAGTCTTCATCACCAACAAAATAAATGAGTATTTCCTTTTGACGAAGTGTCCTTCATTTCTACTGAAGCAGTATCACTGTAAGACTTGCCATATTTGCAACAAAGAAATATTGGAAATTTATAAACAAGAACTTAGTCCGTCTATTGCTGTTTCGACAATCTGTGCGTGTTGATCCATTCAACTTCCCATTATTTTAAGCTTTCTGTTTTTACTCAAAATTTCTATTAGTGTTCAGTACCCTCGTGAAATTATAACAATCTTATCTTCTCTATGGCACATATCACCTTGTCCGGCT
>JABUQX010089559.1:0-27500 GCA_015478945.1 Trachelipus rathkii | reverse complement strand
ATATATATTATATCTATATATAATTATAATATATAATATATATATATATATATAATATACTAATACTATTATATAATATATCTATATATATATGGATTTCCAAATACACAAAACTCAGGAAAGTTTCACCATTGTAACCTATATATATCTATTGAGCGGAAACGGTACACACGAAATTGCCAAAATTCTAACAGATTATCCGACCATATCTTAGAGACTCTTTCATAGTTAATTCAAATAATGAAACATTCATTATGTAAATTATCAAACTTAAAATTTGAAGCCACTAATATATTCGCCTTAACTTGAGTAGAATCTTGTTCATAAATGTACCGGCTTCTTGATACGCATTGACATATAATTAACGAAGTGTTAGATCACTCGAAATAATCTACCCCCACAGTATATCAGAACAACATATGACGAACCTTAATTTGTTGTACTAAAATACCATTTTGATATTCTTAAAGAAAACATTTGATCTTACAAACTTGATGAGCAGTTGCGATCGGGAGTTTCCCACCACATTGGACCGACATTTGCTGACCTCTCTATATGCCAATCTGGAAAAAAAAGCCGTTCGTGAAACAAACAACTTCAACCCTGATATTGTAATAAGTATGTCGACGAACACCCCCACTATTTTTGAGCAACGTAAGGATCAGTATCTACATTTTCATCAAAGAACGTTATCAATAGAGTTTTTGTCATGCTAAAATTCACACACACACCACACACAGTAATATATATATTTTTACTTATATATATATTATAATATTATATATAACTATATAGGTATCTTATATTATATATATACTTATTATATATCTATATTATATATAATATACATGATATCATACAATATATAATATATATATAATATATATAAACTATATATATATATACTATATATATATATGGGCAATCGTACAGGGGGGACGTGGGGACTTTTCTTGTTATACACTGGCAGGGACGTTTTTTTTGTTTTATCTTTGAATTTTCTTTTTTATTATATATTGTATTTATGTTATATGATCCCAACAATTAATTTAAGTGGGTAAAACCGAACAGGATCAAAAGATTTCTTAATCATTTTGAAAATTAATTCATAAGTAGAAAAAATTGATCGTTTTGCTTCGAAGCGAGAAATTATGTTGGGGGTTTTGGGGAAATTATTTAATTTAACGCGGAAAGAGAAAGGCTAAAAAATGTTTATATTGTGGGGTGTTCTTAAACGTAGGAAAGAAAAAACGAGGATAGAGAAAGTAGTGTTACAATAGTTTAAAAATAATTACTAATTTTAACTAAATAAAATCAATAAACAAAGTAAAAATAATTTAAATTAATTTTGGTATAATGACTAAATAGATCATGTATGTTTCCTTTATTTGGTGTTTGGAAAAATAAATACGATTACAAAATATTATATGTACGAAATTTTTGATGCAATTTTTTTACTTTTGTCCGGACATCTATATTTCTTATAAAATTAAACTTGGACACTTGATATATGGTTGACATGGTTCTTTCTTTCTTTGGGATTTAAAATATTTTTGCGAAGAATTGCAGATAAATTAATTTATTAACATTATATTATTATTGTAATTTATTAAATATAATTTAATATACGAATGAGTTTACCAATATCATTATATGGAATCGTAACATTGTTTATTATGGTAAGAATTTTGCAACAGTGCTATTTTCGTAATATAACGATATTAATATAATTAACTTAAGTTAACAATTTTTCCTAGTAAATGAGTGATAAATGCCAAAACAATGCTTAATTTAAAAAAAAAAGAGCTTCACAGTTGAAAGAAATGAAATGAATTTTTTTCAAAAAATAAAAAAAGCCTTACTTACACTGCTTTCTTACTTATACTATTAATACTCTTCCATGCTCAACTAGCACAGTTGAACGCTCATTTAGCTCGCTTCGCAGAATCAAAACGTGGCTTAGATCGACCAATCCTGAAGATCGACTAAATGTCTTGGCAATGCTAAGTGTGCATCGGCGATGGGAGTCAATTCAAACAAAGACCAAGGAACAGTATAATTTAAAAATGTTTTTCTTGTTTAAACGAGTGACAAGAATAGATTCGTAAAAAAAATTATTGGCAACTTGTTTTATTAGGTAAGTTGCCTCCTTTCCAATATCTATTGAAAATCTAAGCCATTTATATTTACGCTACCTATTCTTTGCAAAAAGCCATACGAAGAATAGGTTAAACTAGAATAAGAGTCAATAGATATGTATTCTATGGCTTCAAAACTGGCGACAGTCGAAGTTGACTTCACACCCAGCGCCCCTTCCCACTTTTGGCTAGCTACGGCCATATAATATATAATATATATATATATTAATAATATATATATAATATAGTATATATTATAATATATATATTATATATACTATTAATATTTAATATATTAATTATTATATATAGTATATTCTGTATATTTGCCTACTATAAAATAATTTATATGCTATTTACAATAGCATATAATATATTAATTGTATATTTAATATATATTATATTATAACAAACGATCCGCGAGAGGGGTGCCGCGCACTGATACTAGCAAATTTGGATATATATATATATATATATATATATAATTATATTATATATACTACATATATATAGTGGAAGAAACACAAATATTAAATTTCTAAGAAAATGGGAGTAATATTTATTAAATTACTAAAATCATCTTACCTAAATTGGTTAACTTTATCGCCGGCATGAGGAGAGTGCAGCAAAATCTGAAGAGTAACATCTTCATTTTTATGCTCAATGTTTCGATGTATGTATGCAGGATTGGTAAGTCCAGTAAAGTCTTTCTATCTTCAATACTATTTCTCAAGTAGTTTTCAGAGACCTTCTGTTGAAAACTTCTATTCTATCCTGAACCACTAGTATGGATAAACTTGCCGAGTATGTGCCAACAAGATGTAAAATATTTGTGAAATTTGTCGCTGCAGAACAAGAAACTGGCTCCAGTATGAAATTGCTGTATGCTGGACATATCTGTGCTGTGATGCCAAGTTTTCAACTCCAAAATCAGATTTTGGTTTATCTATTTTTACTATTAGGTTTTCTAGATCTTCCTTTTTAAATGTTTACAATCTTTTATGAATATTTCTTGTCCCCATATTACACCTGTTCGCTATGACAAATTACAAGGAAGAAATAATTTCTCAATTTATGATTTAAAATCCTCTCTCCTAATGCTGATATAAATCATCCAAAAAATTATAAACTGTGTGCGATAATAAGTCTGTGGTTCGGAAGTAGGAATATTGAGGTCTGTAATTTTTGAAACTTGTTATTATTCGGTACCCAGCAATTTCAAATACACAACTAGATTAGGCTTGCCACTTTTGTTCAAAATCTAGCACTTGATAATTCTAATGTTGCATTTTCACTGATGGCTTCAAATTTAGTTTTAATTAAAGATTTGGTCCTAACAGCGACGAATTATATAAAATTAATCAAATACCTCCTCCACGTACTATATTATTAACAGATTATGATACTTAAAAATTTTAAGTGCCTAGAAATTCGGGGCCAATGGCCCCATGGCCCCCTGGCCCTCGGGATTCGCCACGTTTATTATACAGTATATATATTAATATATATATTATATACTACTAGTATATAATAGATATATATATATATATATATACAATATATCATATATGTATATATAGTCATATATATATATATATATTACTATATAGTATAGATTTATCCTAAAACTAAAAGTTTCCTATTAGGTTTTATTTTAGTTGTTTAAAAAACAATAAAATGATTTTCATGATTATAAAATATTTCAAACAGAAAAATTTATTTCTTTAAAATTCAGTTCTTTCATTCAGTAATATTCAATTCATTTGGCTTCTTCTTTGATAATCCGGTATCCGGCATTCAAAAACAATATTTGAAAGATGTGATTATCCTTTCTTAAAAGAAAATAGAATTTTTGTTAGAAATTAGTATCAGGGCTGCAGAGTCGTTAAATAAATTTTTCGCTCCTTCCTTCTCTGATCCGACTCCGACTCCTTAAATTTCAAATTTTGATTTCTGGCACTCGACTCGATCTCGACCACTTAAACAACACATTTTTTCGACTCCGACTCCACTTAAACAAATGAAATTTTCTACTTCCGATTTACAGCAGTTCAAATTTCCACAAATTCGACTCTGACTACAGGTATTAGTGCTTACAGCGAGGATACAGTCAAAAATCATTTTTTTTGTGCTTCAACAATTTTTTTTTTTCCCTTGCTTTTGAGAATAAAAAAAATATATCACCACTTTTTCCAATTGAATCTAATTCTCAAGATGCTATACGGTAACACAGTACTGCAGTCTAAGAAACATAAAGATGTATGGCGCAACCACATTTGACAAACAATGGTTATTCTTCAATATTCAGAAACACATGGTTCAGTTGATAACGTAACTTGAATTCATATTTATTTTTATTTTTTATGTTATAAAACAGCTATTATAACGTTAAGAATTTTAATTGTATTTAATGTTCAATAATAATTAACTATAATTGACAAATTTGAGGTTTAATTAAATTATAATGAATAATTAATAACATAATAATAATAATAATATAATATGAATAATATAATATAATTAATAACATATATCAATATATATAATAATAATAATAATAAATGAATAATAAATAATACATAATAATTATATAATAATAATAATAATATTAAATAATCAATAATAATTAATAATCAATAATCGCGAATAGCTAATTAACAGAATGCGCTTGATTGAATAAGAACAACAAAAGAAGCTTTCTGGAACTCAAAAGTGTAAGAAACGGATTTTATATTTAGATATGCAAATGTATTATAATAGTATATCATATAGTATATCATAACTATTGTATATATATATATAATTATTATAATATATATATATATGATATGATATATTATTATATCATACATATAATTACGGATGCCACTTTGACCGCGTCTAGCAGTTCTTTCTGAGCTTCTCATGCTCGTGATGAAATAGGCAGTCGTTACGCACCACAGCTCTCTGTGTAGAATAGTCACTCTCTCGGCTCTCTCTTTAACCACTTCACTCCGCACCTACTCACTCTGACTGAGCTGCGTTATCTCTTAGTCCGATTCTCACTTAGTGTTCTCTCATGATAGCTAAAGTCTACGCTTGTCCACTCGAGTATCAAGCCGTACGAATGCATCTTCATCGGTTTCATAACTCTCTCACAACTCTC
This sequence comes from Trachelipus rathkii, assembly GCA_015478945.1. NCBI lineage: Eukaryota > Metazoa > Arthropoda > Malacostraca > Isopoda > Trachelipodidae > Trachelipus > Trachelipus rathkii. The sequence goes on along the minus strand of JABUQX010089559.1, from coordinate 22,217 downwards.
CTCTACGTCCTTTGTGATCGGTTATATATCGCTGTCGATAATCACTATCATCATGCCTAAATAGCTCACATAGTATCAACGCTACCTTTCACTTCGAATTTGATTATTCATGACGTGTATTATAATTTCTATCAGGCTCATTACTCTTACTATTCGATATTAATCGGATATTTGCTATGAATCACTATATTTAGGTCTTCCCGTGCTAATTTCGGCTTGCGTGATAGCGCTCCTCTTCTCGGCTTCAGATTACCGCTGAAATTAGTATATTTCTTGAATATTCTTCTATTACATGATATAGAGGTCGCCTGTCTCACTCTCAGCAGGAGCCATTCTTCCTTCATCCTAGTGGTAGTTCAATTGTCGCTGTTTAGTGTGTAATGACGGTTATGATAATAGCCTCTTAAGCTCGTAGCTTACTCACGCTGTTCACATCATCTGCTTATACTATACGTGCCTTCGATCTGGCAGGTATCATATACTATAATATATATACTTATATATATATATATGATATATATATTATTTTATATTTATATATTTATAATTATCATATATAGTATATATATATATAATATATATATAGTATTATATATATATATAGCCTATATAATACTATATTTATAATATATATAATATTATATTTGTTATAATTATATATATATATATATAATATATTATATATAAAAAAAAGTTATGATATTATTTAAATAATATATATAATTACTATACTTATTAACCTTTGTTATTATTATATAATTATATATATTATTATAATATTATAAATATATAAATATATTAAATATTATAACTATATATATATATATATATTATATAATATATATATATATAATAATATATATACTATATATATTATATATATATATATAATATTAATATATATATATATATTAATTAATTATATAATATATATTTATATATATAAATACTATATATATTAGTATATATATATATATATATATATATATATCTATATATTTATATATATATTATACTATATATATCATGATTTTGTGAAATTTACACAAAAATACATCAAGAACTTATTTTTTGAGACCTGTATAATATCTATGTGCGGAAGCGTTACAACGAAATTGTCGCCCAATATCTACAGCATATCGACACATATCTTAAACTCTTCATAGGTTTAAAATCAAATAATGAAACATTTAGTGCTACATTATCAACTTAAAACTTGCAGCACAATATATTCGCTCCTTACTTTGATGTTAAGATCTTTTTCCAAATATGTACCGGTTCTGATACGATTGACCATAATAATTAACGAGTTGTTAATCACATCAATTAATCTACCCACCGATTATATCAGAAACGAATATAGATGTGATTCATTATTCCTTAAAAATACCATTTTAATTTAAAAAAAAATGGATATCAACAAACTGATGGAGTGCCGATGAGTTCACCACCACTTGGACCTACATTTGCTGAATTCTATATGTTCAATCTGGAAAAACAAATCCTTCGTGAAATATTCAAATTTCAACCGTATTTTAAGCGCGACTATAAATGCATACTTATCGACGTACAGTCTGACTCAGTTCATCAATAGAATTTCAAGAGTCTGTTCATTTTACTTCATTCACACACACACCACACACAACATTATATAATATATAATATATATTTATATATAAATATTTATGTATATATATATATAATATATTATATATTATATATATCTTTTATAATATATATTATTATATTAATATGAATATAGTTATATATATATATTATATATAATATATATAATATATATATATATCATATAATAAATGATATATAAATAGTATAAATATTCGTATAGTATATATATATATATATATATATATATATATATATATATATATATATATTCTATATATATATATATAATAGTCATATATTATATATATATACATTTTATATATTATTACTAATACTTATATATATATAATCTATATACTATATAATTATATAATAAATATATACTAATATATATATTATATATAATATATATATGGGCATCGTCAGGGGGGACGGGGGGACCTTTTCTGTTATACACATGCATGGGCTTTTTTTGTTTTATTTTGAATTTTTTTATATATATTGTGTTATATAACTCAACAAATTAATTTAAGTGGATAACGAAACAGGATCCAAAATTCTACATATTGAAAATTAATTCATAAGTAAAGAAAAATCTATAGTTTCATTTTGCTTCGGAATTGAGGAAATGTTGTTGTGGTTTGAGGGAAATAAATTAATTAACGGAAAGCAGAAAGGCTAAAAAATTGTATATTGGGGTGTTTTAAACGTACGAAAGACAAACGAATAGACGAAGTAGTGTTAAAAGTTTAAAATAATTTACTAATTTAACTAAATAAAATATAAACAAGTTAAAAATTAAAAAACATTTTTGTTGATTTTTTCTCTTATTATTCAAAAAGTCATCAAGATATTAATTAAAATAATCACATAGATATTTAAGTACGAAATTTTTGATGCAAATTTTTGACTTTTGTTCCGGGACTATATTTTGAAAATAAAATGGACACTTTATTATTGTCGAGTTCCTTTCTTTCTATGTTGAAAAAAATATTTTTTTTGCAAAATGTACATATATTTCTAACTTTATTAATATATTATTATTTGTATACTTAACTCATTTAATTATACGAATGAGTTTTACCCATATCGATTACATTGAAAAGTTACATTTTATTTGGAAGAATTAAAAGAATTATTTATTGCAATCAACACCTCTAAATTACTTAATTAAAAATTTTTCCTAGTAAAGATTGATAATGCCAAAAAAAGATGCTTGCTAATTTAAAAAAAAAAGAGCTTTACGGTTGAAAGAAAGAAATAATTTTTATTTTTCAAAAAATAACAAAGCGACAGACTTACTTACACTGCTTCATTACTTATACTATTAATTATCTTCACATGCTCACTAGCACCTTGAACGCTCATTTTAGCTCGCTTTTCGCAGAATAAAACGTGGCTTAGATCACAATGCTGAAGATCGGATTAAAGATCTTACAATGCTAAGTGTGCATCGGCGATAGGAGTCAATTCAAACAAAGACCAAGTAAGGAACTGTCTTAAAATTTTTCTGTAACCACGGAAAAACTTATTTTAAATAATAATAATTTAAATTAGCTCCAATCTTAATTGCCATTTTCTAGCTTTTCCATTTCTTTGAAATCATAAAGCAGTCTATATTACCTTACCTCTTCTTGCCAAAAAGCCACTTAGAAATGAGTTAAACCTATAGGACGAAATAGATATGTACGGCTCATGGCTCAAAATGGCGACCAGTCGAGTTGACCACTAACCAGGCCCCTACTCCCACTTTTTGCCTACTACACGCCGATAGATAGATATATATATATATATTAATATATATATAATATATAATATAATATTATAATATTATTTTATATATATATATATACGAAATATATATAAATATAATATATATTATATTTATATATATAAATATATATATATATTATATATATATATAATATATAATAATATAAAGTATATTATATATATATATCATAGTGAAAAACCTTTATTCAAATTTTCTAAAAAATTTTGGGAATAATTTATAAATTACTAAAATCATCTTACCTTAAATTGTTAACTTAATCGCGGCATGAAGAGTGAGCAAAAATCTGAAAACATTCAGTTTTTATTTCAATGTTTCGATGTATGTAAGAGGATGGTAAGTCCAGTAAGTCTTTCATCTGCAATAGTATTTCTCAAGTAGGTTTTCAGAAGCCTATAATGTTGAAAACCTTTTTCTACTGAAGCAGTAGTCACTGGTAAACTTGCCAGTATTCAACATGATGTAAATATTTGGAAATTGTGACTGTCAACAAGAAACTAGTACGTCTATTGCTGTTTTTGAAAGATCTGTGTGTGATCGCCATTTCAACTTCCATATAAATCAGATTCTGCTTTTACCATTTCTATTAGGTTTCTAGATCTTCCTCGTGAAATGTTACACAATCTTTCTTCTTTCTATCATTTTCCTTGTGTCGGTATGAAAATTACAAGGAATACAATAATTTCTTTTGATTAAAAACCCTCTCTAATGCTGATTATTAAATATCAAAATGATATAAATGCATGTGCAGTAATAAGTCTGTGGTTCGGAAGTAGAAATATGCGGTCTGTAATTTTTTGGGTGAACTTGTTTATATTGGCACAGCAATTCAATACCCAAACTAAATAGCTTGGCACTTTGTCAAAAATTGCTGAAAAATCTAATGTTGCATTTTTCACTGATGGCTTCAAGTTATTTTTTAGATTAAAGACTTTGGTCGAACAGCGAGAAACTATATAAATCTAACTTAACCTCTCACTTTTATATATTATCAGATATATACTTAAAAAATTTAGTGCTTAAAAATTCGCGGGCCATGGCCCCTGGCCTTCTGATTACGCACGATTATTATATATATATATAATATATATATTAATATTATATATTATTAAATATTATATATAGATATATATACTTATATATATATATATATATATATATATACTATTATAATATATAAATATATAAGTGCTTATCTACAACTGAAAGTTTCTATTTGCTTTTATTTTATTTTTTAAAACTTTAAAAAACTTATTATTTAAAATAAAAATATCTATAATTTCGTGACATAACTTTATTTCTTAAACATTTAGTTATGTTTGATCTTCAATATTATATTTGGCCATCTTAGAATTAATCCGGGTATCGTCTCTTAAAAACAATATTAAAGAGGTATTATCCTCTTAAAGAAAATAGACATTTTGTTAGAATTTGTATCAGGGCTGCAGAGTCGTTAAATAAATTTTTCGAGTCCGACTCCGACTCCGACTCCGACTCCGACTCCTTAAATTCAAATTTGGATTTTCGCTCCGACTCCACTTAAAACAAAATTTTCGACTCCGACTCCACTCCTAAACAAAAAATTTCTACTCCGACTCCAGCAGTCAAATTCAAAATTCGACTCTGACTCAGGTTAGTGCTTAACAGAGTTGCAGTAAAACATTTTTTTGTTTCAACAATTTTTTTTTCGCGTTTTAGAATAAAAAAAATATACCACTTTTCAATGAATCTAATCTCAAATGCTATACGGTAAAGTACCGTAACAGACATAAGATGTTTTACAGGCGCAACACCATGACAAAACAAATTACTATTTCAGTTCGGAAAACAAATGTATAACTATCTATATTAGCAAATTATTTATTTTATTATAAAACAGCCATTATTAAATTAACAGTTTAATATTTCAGTTTCAATAATAATATAAAATAATATAATAATAATAATAATCAATAACAAAATAATTATAATATACTAATCATAATAATAATTAATAATAATAATACATAATAATAATAATAACTCAATAATAATAATTAGCATTAACAGATCGCTTATGAAATAAAAACAAAAGATTTTCTGAAATTTTAAAAAGAACTTGATTTTATATTGAATTAAATATATATATATATATATAATATATACTATTATTATAGATATATATTATATAATATATAATATATATATTATTATATATAATATATAGTATATATATATATATATATATATATATATATATATATAATAAACAATTAATTATTAAATAATTTACACACTAGTATAGAACATATAAAATTATTAATAGATACGTTTCGGACCTAAAAAGCTCGCCCTCTCAGACTAAAACTAATTTCTAAAAATTTAACATATTAAAGTCTTATAAAACACAGAATAAAAGTGTACAGAGAAAATTATAGGTGGTCTCGTCTCTTCTTCTGTATCGATACTTATCAATATTAACGAATTCATCTCTCATCTTATATGAATTTTTTGGAATAGTGATTAAATATTATAAAAAAAACCCCTCGGACAAATTAAAATTACTTCTTGTTGATATAAAAAATGATTCCATCATCGGAATTTAAGATTTTCATCCCTGTTGATCGGAATAAAAAATATGTTCCATCCCAATTCATAATATGGTCTTCACTGGTCATGTGTCCAAAAACTGCGCTACTTCGATTCCCTCTTCTACTAGCTCTTGCTGCTGTTCGATTCTAATTTCAAGGATTCAAGGTTTCTCCATAATATGATTCATTGCACATATCACACGAATATCATAAACACCTCCCATAGCCTTTCTTTTTAGTATGTAAATAACTAAATGCCGAGAATCTCGGGAAAATTGAATCAATATGTAAATAAATGTTAAGCAAAACTTAAGATCCAGAGGGGCGGAGAAAACGGTACCACTTTGATATTCAAATCAGGAGGAGAGTTTTCCCTCAATCCCAGGAAACTGGAATATTTTAATTTTTATTTCTTTTGAATAAGATTTGGGATAAGCTAGTTTCGCGAAAGTTTGAAATATAAAAATTTCTTGTTGTAAAAATTGTGGGTCACAATAATGAAAAGCTCTAAGGAAACATTTATTAAACATTATATTATCTTTAATATAAGGGGGATGATAGGAGTAAATAATGGAGAAGTTGATTTTTTTTGAGTTGGCTTACGATATACTTTATAGGTTAAATGAGTTTCTGTTTGGGTAATTAATGATCACAAACAAAGTATTAGTGTTCCATTTATCTGGGCTTTCGAAAGAACAATAGAAGAGTTAGAATCGTTGATTTGCAGAAGAATTTGATTTATTGGAAAAGACTTAGGTATAAGCCAAATATTCATCAACATATCTCTTCACAAGTAAACTTGCGAAAATAGGGGGGTAATGGCACAGAAGCCTGGTTCCAAAACTCCATATATAATGTTAGCAATGATGTGCTTAAGCTTCTCCATGCTTGGCTCCAAAAATTTGTCGATAAAATTCATTTCGAAATGAAAACACCATTTTGTGCCATGCATTATTGCAACAGCTATATAAATTATGGAATTAGAAATCGGATCATTGTGCATAGGACTCGGACAGGATACTCTCAACATGAGGAATAGGGACATTAGTAAATAGTGTAAATCGAAGCTGAACAGACAATGGTCCGTGATGAACAAATCTTTCAACCTCATCAATAAGAATTTCTTGCATTTAAACATGAGAAGGCAAAATTTTACCATATAATGGAGAAAGAAACGGAAGCAACCATACTGAGTTAGAACACATTCTCCGCGCGACGAAATGAATTGGTCTGATTGGATTTCCTTCCTTGTGTAATTTAGGGATGCCGTATAAATACGGAAACTCTTGGGATAAGCTAATTAAGAAGAAGTCTTTATTTTCTCTTAATATAATTTATATATATATATATATATATACTATATATATATATAATATATATATATGATATATATATATTATATATACTATTATATATATAGTATATAATAATACTAATAATATATTATTATATATTTTCATATATATATTATATATATATATATTATATAATATTGTATTTGCCTAAAATACACAAAAAACTCAGAAAATTCACCTGTGAGACCTATTATCTATGTGCCGGAACTTTACACACGAAATTGCCAAATATCTGAACAGCATTATCCGAACCATTATCTTAATAACTCTTTCACTAGTTAAATCAAATAATGAACATTATGAAAATTATCAAACTTAAAACTTGAAGCCACTAAATATATTCGCCTTGATGTAGGATCTTTGTTCATAAGTACCGTTTCTGATTACGCATTGAATAATAATTACAAAGTGATCACTCAAAAATCTACCCTCCGACCAGCATATATCAGAAACAACATATGAAACCTTTTATTAAATTTGTTGTACTCAAATACCATTTGAATTAAGAAACATGATTACAAATGATGGAGCGCATGGAGTCACCACCACTTGGACTACATTTGCTGATTACTAGTATTCAATCTGGAAAACCAAAATCCTCGCTGAAACAAAACAACTTTACCCGTATTACATAAGGTTATTTGGACGAACACCCTCACTATTTTTAGAACATTTAGATCATTTAGATTTCAGTTCCTCAATAGAATTCAAGAGTTGTCATGCTTAAAACTTCACACACACATACTATATATATTATATAATATAGTTATATATTAATAATATATAATTATATATATTATATATATAAATATATATATATATATATATATATATTAATATATTATATAAAATAAATTTATATATATATAAGATAGTATGTGTATATTATATATAATATACTATATATATATTATATATAATATATATATATATATATAAATATATATATAATATATATAAATATATATAAATACAAGTATCAATACTATATATCTATATCTATACATATATATATACTATATATAATAATACTATATATATATTATATATATATATATATATATTATATATTTATATATTATATAAGTATACATATATATATATAATACTAAATATATATATATTATGTGTCGTGTGATGGTGTCTTATTGTGACTCGTGCTCTTGGTTACTGAAAGTTTAAGTTGGTTCCCGGATACAGTAGAAGAAAAGAGTGGGTGCCGGTACCCCTCTATGATAGGTAAATAGACGTATTAGGCGCTTAAAAATCGATATCGACTAGTTTAAGCGCCATAGAATGTTTATTTTACCATTCACAGAGTGCTGGCGAATTTTTTTTTTTTTTAAATCCGAACCTCCATTCCGAGGTAAGAGACACTACAATATATCATAATATTATATTTGATATAATAATATTAATTATATATATTATTATGATATATGTATTATATTTATATTATAATATATATATATATATATTATATATAGAATATATATATATATTATATATATATATATATATAAATTTTAAATACTATATATAAATATTATATTGATATTATAATATATATATATAATATTATTAAAATAAAGAAGTTTTTATTATTTAATATATAAGTAGTGGAGACGGATGCAATATATTATATATATATATATATATATATTAGAAAAAATCGGGACAAATTTCAAATGCAAAGACTGATCTGAACCTACACTAGGCGTTTGAAAAATTATTTAAGAAATAGATAGGGAAAATATTCATGATAATGCAGCACATGGAAGTATAAGAATATCGGTTGTCTTTTGTTAAAGAGTAGCGTCGAGAAAGGATAAAACTACACGTAAAAGGCTGTTCACATGAATATGTGACTAAAGAGTTTGGAAAAGTAGTGTCCATTGTAATAGATGGCACATAAAATGCAACAGTTCGATGGCCAAAGGGATATTGGAGAATGGCTGAGAGAGTCGAGTAAACCTAGTTCATAAAGCGAAAACCATAAATTCATGCACTTTCAATAAGTGCTGAAAGAGTGGAATTACTGATATATAGAGAAAGTAGCTGGGGTGTTGTGAATTTATGTAGGTGTCTCAGATTCAAAGTTGTGTGGAAGATAACGTAGAGTGAATGGTTGAGGGAATTGAATTTTTCAGATATTGAAGACAACCATTTAGGTTAGCATAGTGTATGTGGCAAATAAACGAATTCGTGTGACAATGCTTCCTTATTCGACCCCTAGCTAGGGAAACTCTTGAAGTTTTCCTCTCTTAAGAGTTAAAAAAAAAAAAAAAATCTCTGCCCCTTTTATAGATGGGAGGTAAAGAAGTAGATTGCTTCAAGGATATCCTTCTATCATCAGCTATTTGTAGCAGTATAGTATGCTTTCGAAATGACAAGAATGAAAAGTGAAGCCGTCAGCACAAGAGTGAATTTTTGAAGTGACAGAGAGGGAGATCATGACCATTAATGAAGAGTATAAAGAGAGTAGGATAAAATAAAACACGTTGAGGAACATATTTGACAGATTTGAAAGATAATCAGTGGTAGAATACAACATGTATTATAGAAAGACTAAAAGAATTGGGAAAGATTTCAGAAAGAATGCTAGATACATAAAATGAAAGTTTAGGAATCTAATCTTTGTGCCAGAGTCTATGAAAAGAGGTCGATATTTACAACTCCACAGTAAAAGTGACTGAAAGTAAATGTTAACTGAAGTAACGAAGAGCCAAAATATAATTGTCAGAGAGATATAGATATTAAATTGAACATATATACAAGTTAAGCCAGACTACTTTAGAAAATAAAGATGAGAAGCTTGATAATAGTAGAGACGTAGTCATAGTATAGATATGATATATTATGAATTATATATATGTATAGGTATGAGAGTACAATTGATAATACTTCATATATATAGTGAAAATATTAGATATATATATATACAATATAGTAATATGAATATTAATATATATAATAAGATATATATATATATAGATAGTAGTAGTATATTATATAGTAGTAGTAGTATATTTTGCAAGATAATATATAGTATATATATACTGGATATATATAGGTATATATGAAGCACATCTATTATAATATTGATAGACTAAGTTGGGTTAAGAAAGCTACTGTAAAAGAGAATATAGCTATAAGTATATATATATTCATGATAGATACCTCCTCAACCTTGATATTCTCAAAATCTCATTGCAAATGGATATAAATGCAGATATTTGGATATATATTAGTAGGTATAGTGATATATATATTATATATTATATACGAATTAATACTTTATATAATGTAAATAAATTATAGAGATAGCAGGTTTCCGGTGAAACTTTTTTTGTTCAGTATACAAGAGTGGTTTTATAGTAATAGATATATATATAGTAATAGTACTTATATAGTATTATATATATAATATAAGTATATTATATAGTAATATATCGCATATATTAATAAACTCAAACATCATATTACGTTATATATACTAATGATATATATATATGATAAGTATCTAATATAAGAAAATATAGTTGAGTAGATATGCCTTGTATATGGGAAAACCTTTATAATTATTGATGGTTGTGTGATGTATACTAGTATATATATGAATAGTATATTATATCATAGTATGATATAGCTTCATGAGAGAAGAAAGATTACTCTTCTATGTATTATCGAGTAACATTAATTCTTGCTTAAATTTTTTATCCATATTAGATGATGAAGACTCAACAGATTCCTGTAACTTTACATTATTCAGAAAAAAAGATGACAAGCAGAGAGAGACTGAATTTAATGGTAAAACGTGTGAATCAATAGAAAATAGGAACAGTTGTAATAATAATAATGAAGCATCTTCATCAGGAGAAATGGTATCTGTTAAAGCAAATGCAAAATCTTTCAAACCTGGGTTTGATTTAATGAAACCAAGCGCAAGTTCACCAGTTATTAAAATTAGAAATCAGTCTACTATACTAGTTCCAGCATCTAAATCGAATTCATCATTTATCAAGGGAAATAACAATATTATATTAAAAATTCCTTCCATATCACTAAAAAAAACTTTTCCTGGACAAAAAGATTTATTGCAATCAAATAAATCAAATCAGTCTCAAAATATAAATTGTACTGAGTTTAAGATTTTGAAAAAAATAAAGTTAAAAAATACTCCCAAAGCTGAAGTTAAACCTAGTTATTTTCCTAAATGTTTGAAGAGTAGTGCAGTAGAATCTGCTAAGGAAGGAGAGATATTACTTAGAAATCGAATTATTTTACCATCTGTTAGTGCATCACGCAAGCCTGTCAGTCCTGGTAAACAATCATGTGCAGCTAAAACTTTACAGACTTTATCTCCTGGTAAGCATTGTGCAATAGAAAATTCTAAAATAGTTTGTAATGAAAGAGACAACAGTGTGTCACAGTCCCCTAATATTTTGGGTAAAATTATAAGTGATAAGGATAAAACAGAAATTGAAAATGGCATAATACTGAAAAATTGTGATACTGTTTCTCTTAACAAAGAATCTAAAAATAAGGTAATCCTGATTCCAGCATATGAAGATGCAGTAAATGTCTCAAATAATTCACTAGAAGTTCCTGAAGCAGAATTTGAAAACCCAATAAACATTACAAAAAATTCACTTGAAATTCCACATTCGGAGTTTGAAAATTCTTCAAGTTTCACTGAAAATTTAGTGAGTATTCCATCACCACCAGAATTTGGAACCTCTTTAAATATTCCAAAACTTTCAGTTGAAATTCCACAATCTGATTCTGAGGACACAAGAAATACTGATAAAAATTCAATTGATGTTCCACAGCCAGAATTTTTGATAATACAGAATAGTTTTTTTAATTTATTTAAGTATTTGCATTATTTCCCACCCCCAAGAATATTGAAAATATTAAAGACGCAAAACGTCATTTAGTTTGAAATTCCATTGTCTAGATTTTGAAAGAGGAGAGCAAATATTCACAAAAATTTTCAGCTGAAATTTCTCATGTTCCAGATTTGGTGAAGACAGTTGAGAATATAATCCTACAAAAATTCAATGAAAATTCCTAATTCCTAATATATTTTGATGCACTGAGATTAATCAGGAAATTCAGTTTTGAAATCCATGTGCCTAAATTTTGAAGAAGACAACTGAAGAATATAATACATTTCAGAAGTAAAATAGTCAAATTGAAGATAGAGTCCGCATGTCCAGAATTTTGATGACACCTCTAAAATTTTTCCACAAAAATAATCTATATACTCTACCTACTTGCCTCATTATATTTTGAAGACACTGAAGAATATCATGAAAAATTCTCAAAATGAAAATTCCATATGCACACTATTATTAATGACACTATTCGATAAATATAATAATGATAATATTATATAATAATATAATATATTAAATCGAATACGAAGTGTCACTCATGTTTGAATTTATACACTATCCAGAATTATGATGAAAGACATAGATTAATCCAAAGAAAATAATATCAAAGGTTTGAGCGTCAAAAAGAAATTTGATAAAATAAATAAGTAGTGTAAATCATAATAACCACATAATTATCATCATATGTCACATTATCCACAATTTTACACCTAAAAGTAGTTTCTGAAATAAATATATTATAGTATAATGACTCCAATAAAGAATATAAGTTTTTACTATATCTACATCTTTCCAAACTTGAAAAATCATCAATTAATCTATATATACCCAAAAATATTATATTGAATAGTCAAAAATATCTAATGGCAATCACAAATTAATAATATATAAATCATTTATTTAATTCATTATGGAGTTGCGAGGTTTTAGAAATCACTCACAAAGTTTAACCACAGGTGATAACAAAATGTATACACACAGGCATAACTCGGGATATGATATAATGGTTAAAAGAAATAAAGAAGAAGAAGAAATAAAATGATAATCTTGAAGATGCACGATATTCAATAAAAATAGAGGAGTAAAAATGATAAGTAAATAAGGTGTTAAATATTCAATAGAAAGATAAATAAAATTATAAATTAATAAGGAAGATAGTGGAAATTTCCTTAATTCTGAAAGATTGTAATTTCCCGTACTTGCCGAATGTAGCTATTCTACATAATTATTTAAGCTACATAATCTCATTATAGATATATTTAATTATTATGTATATATAATATTATATATTAACTATTATTTATTAATATTACTATTAAGTGATATATATATAGAATAATACATTAATAAATTAATTATTTAGCTACTTATAATATATTAATACAATATATAATATATAAAATATATATATATATAAGTATTAATATATATATTAATTATATAACTATATTAGATAATATATATATATTTAATTAGTATGAATAAATAAATATTATAAATATTAATTTATTATAATATATATATAATATTATATATCTATTGTTTGTATATATTTATATATAATCAGTAAAATAATATTTATAATAATTTTAATACGATGTAAGATGAATATATCTACATATATTATCAACTTTAATATAATTTTATATATCTTAACATCTATTGATAGTTATCTACTATTATTATTGGATAGACCTATTATATTAATGTGTATATATTATAAGTGATATCATAGTGATATTATAAATCCTCAGTGTGGGGACCCCAGATTCAAGGTGGTTAATGTTGCAAGACATCACCAGAGACAGAAACTAGAATGAATCAATCGAATATCCCCCTCTCTTCAATCATGCCTTTAAGTGCTCAAGGTGGACTAGTTGCATAGCCCTAAAATTCCACTCCTGTGTAGGTTTTGGCAAAACTCACTTGCGCACACCTAAACTCCACTGATGCTATCTCGCAATGCCTAGGGATTGCATACATCCTGGACCGTGGTCCTCCTCTACATTTATCCTGTTCACTCCCACATAATAATCCATTCCATTCACTCCTATTATGCACTTTCGCTTCTCTTCACACTTCTGCTTAATATTGTGCCTTAAATTCACATTGATATTTCCTTATGACTTCTTTATACTGAGATCTCAATCTATTTCTTCTTAGTGATTATAATATACTTACCTTAAGCATTAATACTCATTTCGTATATTAGCCCCTCCATATATACTCTCATCGCTAATAATGCATATGCCATACGTGTGTGATTAATATATCAATCTATATTAAGGTAATGTGCATCTATATTAATATATTTAATCTATATGTAGTCGTATATAGGTATTATAAATTAGTGACATTCATACAGTTATGAATAAACGCTTTGATAATAATATGTATATATTACCTTCATCTATATAGCATAAATAATATAGGTATTATAAGTTATATATAAATAATATATATCTATATATAATATATATATATTAATATATAATAATATATATTTGATTTTATTATAAGATATTTCCAATAGTTAAGGAGTGAAAGTGTGATATGATCATCTAAATTTGTTAGATGTGTATTAAATAATCTGTTCCGAATATCATGATATATGAAGGGTTGAGTCTCATGGCCTTCTCAAAAATTGTTACAATTTTAGAGAATGTGTAGTTGATTAAAATAATCTGGCTTCTGAAAATCATTTAAATCAGATATAAAGTTGTAGGAAGTCTAGTTGATTTATTAATAAATAGTATATTAATTTACTTCATACCATCTTCATGTTCTTATGATTGATTTTTTTTAAGGGTTATGTATAATAAATTAATAATTTAATGAGTATTATTCCATGTTTATTATAGGTTAATATACCAGTAAAGAGATGGAAAATTTGATTTTTGTGTTTCGTAAATTAAAAAATAATAGAACATATATTGAATTTGATATATTGAGAAAAAGATGGATATATTATATATATGCAGTGAATTGTTTACTTTCCTTTATAGTGTTAATTCTTTTCTGTATATATCGTATATAATACTCTTTTTCGGCTATTATAAAAAGGTTAACATAATTACAATACTTCACAATAGATTATAAGATTTAATATGAATGTGATAAGTCCTATATACCAAACATATTATTACACATCTAATCTTTATAATTCATTCTATTAATCTTGCCTCTACAACCAGGAGAGCATAAAATACTCTGATCCAAGTGGTTTTCTTATGTGTAAGTCCGTAGAACACAGGAGGAGTCATTTATAATATCCTAGTAACAGAGAACGGAGAGTAGCTCATATTTATAGTATATTATCTCGCAAAGTTCAAGACACTTAATGGAATGAATACTATCTCTCACTCATGGCTAAATTCGGAATCAATATCAACTTCAGTGAAGTCGCGCTGATAATATTTTTTGAGAAGAGAATAATCATCCTGAATCCCGACAGAAAAAAATGCTGTCTCAAGTTGAAATGATTGATAAGCTTGCATTAATTATATGTCATTCAGATTCGAAGTTGAACTACCTAATGAGCAAAGCTCGGCTTCTTCATGAATAACTCGGATAGTACAAAGTGAAGATTAAATTTGAGAGTATGAAAGCATATCATGTCGTGAATTGTAATTATTATATTCTCAGAGATGAAAGTAATGGTCTCCTCGCATCAGTTCTTTTCATTCAACCATTAAGATAATTCTCATTTTTAATGGGCATAGATTCTTTCTTTCGACTAATGAAATTCTAAGATGTTATGAATGAACTGAAATTTCTAGGAACTCTGTAAAACTTTAAACTCGACATTTCCAAAATACTCATTATGTGCACTAATCAAAGAGCTATTAATTGTATCGCAATTATGCTTATGGTGCTAGTGGATGAAGAGAGAATCAGATGCAAGTACAAATGGTTACGAAAAAGCGAACATAAATATGTTATGGAAATAAAAACAGTCTTTCTTGTGATGCTTCAGTCAGCTTTTCAACAATTGTAAGATCCTCTTTCTATTTACTGTCCAAAAATGTTCTGAATATAATATGTGTTTAATATGAACCCTTTGCGCGTCATCGCAAACTTGAGTGGCTCGTATTGGCAAGTTTAGCCAATTCAATGGTGATGTTATTTATTGCTTTTATCTAGTTTATTAACCTATTGCTAATTACATCAGAGATTTGTTTAAATTGATTATATATATATTATATATAATATATATTATATATTATATATATATTATATAGTATAATATATATATAGTATATTATATATATATAATATATATATATATAGATAGTTATATTATAATATATATATACCTATAAATATATTATATTTATTAAGTATATATATATATATAATATATATATAAATATATATATATGATATATTATATATATATAATATATATATTATAATATATATATTTAATATATATAATTATATTAATAATTAGTAAATGGGACGATTATGAAAATTTTGCCGATGACGATGACGATGACGTTTAGAGCAAATTTTGCCGATGACTATGACGATTGACGATTAGAACGATTAATGAAAAAACTTTAAAAAATTTCTCTCTCTCTCTCTCTCTTTCTTTTCTCTCTACTATCTCTCTCTCTCTCTCTTCTCTCTTCTCTCTCTCCTCTCATCTCTCTCTTCTCTCTCTCTCTCTCTCTTCTCTCTTCTCTCTCTTCTTCTCAATCTCTCTCTCTCTAGGTTAATATATATATATATTGTATAATAAATATATTATATATTATATCATATATATATATATTTATATATATTGATATATATATATATATTATTATATAATATATTATATTACAATATATATATGATATATATATATATATACGTTAATATATGGTTATAATATATATAATATATATATATATGTATATATATATATATATATATATTTATATATATTATAGTGAATATATATATATAATATAGTATATATATTTATATATAATATATATATAAAAAAATTTTTATATATATTATATAATATATAAGGCTTAGACAGGGTAAAGGTTCAAAGGGGTTCAATTCCTTCCTGAAATATATTTAATGCGATTCAAATTTATTGATTCCTTAAGTACTCAATAATAATAATAATAATAATAATAATAATATAAATAATATTTAATAATATAATAATATAATAATAATAATTAATATAATAATAATTAATAATATAATAAATATAATAATAATAATATAATAAATATTAATAATATTAATAATAATATATAATAATAATAATTGAATAAAATGAATAAATAATAATTAATAATAATATTTTGCAATATGATAATAATTTTAATTGAATTTTATGAATTTCTGGAATATTAAATATATAATCAAACTATCATTAAATATAATTATAATAATAATATTATAATAAAGATAAATTTAAATTTAATTGTAATAAATAAAAAGTTAAATATAATAAGCATAAATATTATAATCAATTGTAATATTCAATGCATAATATATATTGACAAATACTAATTACTATCATAATAATAATAAATATAATTAGATATTATAAATAAATAATATGTAATAATAATATAATAAAGATAATAATAATAATAGTTAATCAGATGGCGAAATGAGAAACGCTATATGTAATTAATGGAAATGATGAGAGACATGTTTGTCGTCTCTCTGTAACACGATTTACTTAGTGTCAAGTGGTACTGTTCCTCATCACATGTATAAAAATTTAGAGCCAGTGGAACTTAAATTATCAAGTTTCCAAGTTGCAGCTGATTGATAGACAATATATTGGGCTGAACGGCTCATAGCAAGGTAATAATTGAATGAATGTTTATAGATGTGAAAATGATTAAGGAGGGATGCATATACGTTGCGAAGGCAATGTATTCGGTGTCATCCTATCGTTCAGGTTTTATAATTGTTGTCTATTACCTCTACTTCACTACTCTAACTTCTAAAACTACATCTTATCTATTCCTCATTAATTCCAATATGGTGTTCCTGACTAGATGCTGTCCATTGCTCTGGCCATTGTGGAATAGAGACAGTGACCTAATCAGGAATGTGTGTGTGAAGAAATGATATCTCGTATCTCATTAGTGTTACCTCCTGCGGCTAATTATCAGATTCTCAAGCTAAGAGAATAATGCGATATTGCTAGTAACTCTTTTGGACGAGCAAAGCTAGCTTTCATCAAAATGTGAAATTCCCTGCAACCTTCACTGTGGTTCATCCTTTTACTGCGACAACCTCTATTCAATCGGGTCTAGCAACTTCAGTAATCTGCCTTCCATCCTCTTATTCGATCTGATCATTTTGTTTGCTAATTCTCCAACTGAACAAGGTAATTATCTCCTTGGCCCTCGGATTCAACTATATTCTTTATGTCTTCTAGATTCGAACAAGGAGCACTATCAATAAGTGTTGGAAGCACTCTTCACATTTCCAACCTATTCCGAAAAAAGGAAGCCTCTGATCCTTCAAATTCTAACTATCGCCCTGTAAGCCTCACATTATTCTATCTAAGATCTTTAAACCCTTTCTCAACTCACTTTTAAGATCCATCTGGAAACTCACTCCGATCGCCAGTACGGCTCTCTTTTCACGAAGTCTACTGGCGGAAATAAACATTCCTTATCTAACGATTGTATGGTTTTTTTCGCTAGGCTTGAGGGGAACTGAGGCGGAGGGAGACTTAGGATGTGTAGCCGTGCGTGAACAATCCAAGTCATTGGACCGAAGTATGACACGCGTCACTGCTTTCCAAAGCTCCCCTCCTTTGCGTTTCCTCCTTCTCTTTGCTTACTTAAGTAAATCCCTCAAATCACCGAATATCGGCTGTTGTTGATGGGGCAAACTCTTCTTCATCTTTCCATGTCAATATTGGTGTTCCTCAGGTTTTTGTCTTTATCTCCTATATATATATCCTACTTTTCATTCAATGATCTTCTACTCTCTCACCTCTAACTTAGTTCCACTCTAGAAAATTTCAGTGACTCTGGACCCTCATTCCGTTAATTCATAAGCACATTTCTTATACCAATTAAACTGTTATTATTCCTCCGCTAGTGACCTTTACTCTTTACTGTAAAATAAACTTTGTTGAAAATTTCAATGCTTTAAGAAAAAAATTCTTAATTTTTATCAAAGATCTCCTCTCCAAAATAGCCTTCTGACTTTTCACTGGTCTTTTCAACGGTTTCTGTCGATCTCTTCTCGCTTTTGACCTAGTAAACATCCTGGCTATGGTATTAACCAATGAATCAAAAAAATGTCTTGGAAACCCACATCACAAACGGTTGCTAGTGGTCCGGCTCAAAGAACTGGAAGATCTGTTTAGACTGTGAGACTTTCCTGCCTTATATATCAGTTGTGCTCCTGCTATTTTGCCAAAGAGGATCTTCAGCCGCCCATGTATGGCAAGTACTGCTCTTCATATCTGGGAGGGATATCTGTAGGGCTCTGGTTTCACCCGGCTCTTTTGGTACAGTAGGTTCGATCAACAGCATAAAAGGCTTATAAGCTATATTTTGTACTTTACCAGTTACACTTGACCCTCTATCTTTCGAGGCGATGTTGGTCTAGTATCCTATCCTATAGGTACCTCGCGGTCAAGTAATTGTGAAAAAAGAAGTGCTCGAGAGGGTAACATATTCACTCGCGTACCACCACCTTTTACGACGCCTTCGTGCACAATAGGTGCTGATATCTAGCGCTTACGGATCCTATTGTGTTGACATTTGGTACTCCAAGGCTAGTTATTGCTGTGGTGCTTCCTTCTTTCCCACCACCTCTGTTTTGTGGAATTCTCTTCATCATCGTGTTTTGTGCAAAAATTTAATATTTCTCACTTTAAAGCTCGCGTCTGATGCTCATTATGCGTAATATTTGCACCATATGTATGGTGTGAACATTTTGATGAGTACTACAACCATCCTCCTTTGAAAGTAGGCACTGCCCTGTGAAGTGGTATTGGTGACATACTGTAAACAAAATCCGGTTGATTCATGTGTCAGATATGTGGACAAATTCAACTGAATCTCTCTTATTCCCCCATCCAATTATACTATCATTCAGATTATCCCTCAATATCAATGGTACTCTTTTCAACATTACCCTCAGATGGAAAATATGTCGCAACACCACACAAATTTGTAACCTTTTCAAACTTAAAATTATCTACCTTTAGACTTCTAGTACTCACCAACACAAAATCTCTCTCTAGTCTCTACCACAAGTCACTCATCATGAATTGCATAATCCTTTCTATCCCCCTTCTGTCATCTCTTCCTTTCCACAGCACACATAACATCATTTCCACACTCACTCATACCTCATCATTTTCACCGTTATCCTTTCGATCTTTGTTTCACAGTCACACGAGCAAATTCAAATTTGCCCTTTCTAAATCAACTGAACATCACCTCTTCTCCTCATCTCCTCAACATTTACTTCTCTGACATTCCATGTGTACCCAACCGATTCATACAATTTCGCCGAAGGATAGAAGGGCTCGCTTACTTAGTCGATTCACGACCTCTCCGAGGTCATGTATATTAGAATTTCTGGCCAAAAGTAAGTGGTACTAGGCAGCCAAAGACTAACTACCACCGTCCCTTTATTCCATCCTCTTCGACATCGCAGACCATACACTCGTGTTTGGGCAACTTTTTTCTCCCTACACGTATGATTTAAAGGGATTTCCAGGTGGTGTCCTCGTACATTCTTGATTTTCTGCCTAGGATAGCTGTGGTGTGCTGATATAAGTCATGTTTATATGACTATTTCTCGTTGCTCCTGTGAGCGATGAGATTCTCTCATAGTGATGTGATATTGGATATAACGCCATAACAGATAAAGTACTTCGATACGTGTACCGAGCCATGGAGAAGCACGGAAATGTCAATACCATGAACTCATAAGGCAGAAGCAGTCCTCGCTTACTATCTTATCTTCCTCTACTTTACTCCTCTCATCCTCATCGTCCTCTCCTATATCACATTATATCCTCTTCTACTTCTACTAAACTTAATTAGTCACAGGTACGTACATCATATACATACATGTGTGCATAATTTATAACATTAAATGATATTATAATATATTAATAAGCTATTTTATAAAATAAAGATTTTATATGATATATATAAATAGATATATAATACTAGTGTTATTTATATCTACTACATTATTTATATTATTATAATTAGCTTTTATTTTAACCTTAGGATCAATCAGCATTGCCAAATAATGATCAATTGTAATATTATTCAAAATTCTTAATATTTGTTCAATATAGTCGTGCAGTGTTGTGCGGCGATATATGCCATGTTAGAATTTTGTATGCGATTTTAAAAAAAAATAAATTTATTGCTTGGGCAAACTTGAAGACACTAGTTGTACTGACTACAACCAGGAAGAGTGCTTATATAATATATATATATTAGTTAATATCATACCTCGATACCATAAGGTATCTATGATATCAGGACAATTATATTGTGCAGTACGTAGGTAATATCGTTATCGGATCAGTTTATCGGGGTAATATTGTTGCGGATACCAAATATTTTTGTCATAAGATATTATAAATATTATAAGTATAATAATATAAAAATATTTATATATATTAATATGCTTTTTTTATTAATATATTATATATAATAATAGATATCAATTAAATTATATATAATATATACTATTAGAAATAATTATATAAATGAAAATAAAATAATAATAAAATAGCATATACTATAAAATAATAAAACTACCTTTTAGTAACAGTGCTTTATTCCCCTATGCAGGAGAGTAACAACGGAAAGTGACCACTAAACCAATAATCCGGCATGACCACAAAACCATGCGCCTACCAACGTTTAGACCAATTCAAGTATATTATGTGCTTGACCACCTGTGAGAAAAAACACATACTTGCTGACGCGTAGGGATTTTGAACCCA
>JABUQX010089558.1:10000-24866 GCA_015478945.1 Trachelipus rathkii | reverse complement strand
TAATAACCGTTATAGTACTAAATAGAAATACCACTAATAACATATATCTAAAGCTCAATATACCTATTTATATAATAATACTATAACACCCCACATATACTAACAACCCCTCATCTAGCAAAAACTACTAATTACCACACCATAATAAACACTATATATATCTATATAATTTCATCACTCTTTGAAGTATCAGTTCAAAGTATCAATAAGTCTGGAAACAGGATTAAGTCGGTTGGTATTGAATGGATTCTATAAGTGTTATAAGAACCCAATCATCAGGCTAACAATCTCTCAGCCGTCCCTGCAACAATAGAAGTCTTATGATCAGATCCAACTTGAAGGCAAAAAGACAATAAAAAAAGATGAATAAGTCTTTGCAATGATTTAATAACCTCTATTTGAAATGTATCCATTTTAAATTGAAAGTATTGTTATTTGTTTGACTCTTCGCTGAGCAACAAAGTAATTTGAGATATTTTTTTGTCTTATAAATTTCAAGTAAGTACTTAAAACACATAAGCAAACAATGCATCTTGCAGTTCTACTTATTGACAATTTATAATGTCTGGCAATCATTTTTCAATGGCACAATAAAATATCCCTTCCAAATATAAAAAGAAATATCATAATTAATCTTAACATTGTTTTAGCTACTAAGCCTCAATATCCTCACCCATTCCATGATAGAAAATTATCCAACTCTTTAACTATAATAACCTCAGCTAAGATATCTAAACATTACCTATATGATATACCGACACTTACTATATATATCATATATACTATATACCTACTACTAAATATATATTAATATATACTCATATATATGTTGTTTTTTCACTGAAAAGTATATATTTATATAAAATAATATATGTATATATACTTCCTGCCAGTTAAAACAAAAGCATGTGTCAAGAAATATCTTGAAAACTTTGACTTGTTAGTTCGTGCCCAAAGGTATGTCCTTCCATAAGGGGTACAGAAAACGATCTTCAACATTCGGGTATGAATTAAATGACCACAGTAACAAAGAAATCAGAACAATGAGGATACCACACAATCAGCCAGAAGACACGATCCCTGGAAATAAAAAAAAATGAATCTTTAATACGCGATATTATTCTAGTATTTAGCTGTCGGTTATATTTCATTTGAATTTATTCTAGATCAGTGTTTCTCTCTCTATTTCTTTTTCTGCTCTAACTACAAATCTACACTATAATTACATTGCAAGATTGATATTATTATACACTGCGCATAAACCACGCCTCACCCAAAAAACTTCGAATATAGACTTAGGGTCATTCATTCATTTACCCGCCAAGCAATGTAAGGTTGAGGAATCAGTGATGCGGTATATAAGGACAAGTAAGATAACCACTCGTACAAATATGCGGCAACATACTCACACACATGGCGCGCGCACACCACACAACACACACCGGCTATATACACATACATGCCGCACCGACAACACACACCTACATAACACACACACACACTTTCTCTCGTCTGCTACTCTCTCTCTCCCTCTCTCTCTCTCTCTCTCTCTCTCTCACTCTCTCTCTCTGCTTCTCTTCTCTCGTCTCTCTCTCTCTCGTCTCTCTCTCTATGTAAATAGAGGGAAAAACCATATTAAGAATACGAGTTTCCAAGGGAAATCAAAGAAGTGCAACAGCTCGTCTGGCTAGCTTGCAAAAAAAAAAAAAAAAATATTAACCATATAGTGAATATAATAATAAATAATTAACTATATAAATTA
This sequence comes from Trachelipus rathkii, assembly GCA_015478945.1. Taxonomy (NCBI): domain Eukaryota; kingdom Metazoa; phylum Arthropoda; class Malacostraca; order Isopoda; family Trachelipodidae; genus Trachelipus; species Trachelipus rathkii. The sequence continues at coordinate 23,104 of JABUQX010089558.1, read as the reverse complement.
TAATTCATAATACATAAAATATTATATATATATATATATATATAATAATATATATACGTATATAGTAATATACTACTATATATATATTAATATATATATATTATACATAATATATATTAATTATATATAAATATATATATACAAATACCTATACTCTATCAGTACTATATACCTATATATTCATTTCAGCTGGTGGTAGAGAAAGCGTCGAAACGGTTTGCTCTTTTGATTTTGGGGCCTTGACGAAGGGATCAGAGGTTGGTTTCTTGTAGAAACAGGATAAAGTGAAGTCAAAGTCTTCAGAAAAACCAATAGTAGCAATACGTTAGGGATGCGGCGTTACGCTAAAAAAAAAAACTTTAGAACTTACTTCTTTAATACCCCAAATCCCTGCTCAGAAAACCCACTTACTTTAGATTAAAAAAAAAAATTCTCCAGCTCTTTAGCCGTGAATAAATTTCGCTCCGACTATGGTAAAAGAAGAATAAAAAAAAATGCATTCTCTTCCGCCGCGATGACAACCCCAAAACCCGTTCAAGCCTCGCTCGCTTCCTCAGGCTTTCCAGCTCCAGCTTCCGGAGTCCGCTACACGGTTTCCGGTTGCGTCACGCAGCTAAGCTGAACCCTACACAATGCAAGGTACAAGTAAAACTTAGTAATATAAAAATATAAGTACGTATTTCTTATACGTATAAAACTACAGTCGTAAAGACAGAGTGGAAATAAATAGTTGAGATACAACATTATAGTCTTATTAGGTGAAGGATCCCGGGTAATAATTATGAGATTATACGTATTACCGGTTAAACTAGGACAACTCATCGTAACCAATACAAGGAACGATACTTAACCCTAGCACGTTTAGAAATGCAGTACCCGCTCAAAATAATATATGATATATCATATATATATATATATATATATAGTAATTATATATATATAGAATAAAGTAGTTATATATAATATAATAAAAAATATACTATATAATATAATATAGTTATTTATAGAGATATATACGCTTCTAAATTGGGTGTAGTAAGAGGCAAGTTAACAATGTTGCAAGGAAGTAATATTAGAAACTTTTAATATCACTATCAGTAGGTTAGATAGAGAATGGTGAGTGAAATTTTATTAAGAAGCTTCAAGGCCAAAAATGAATAGTAAAGGATGATAACGGTTATAATTGAGACAAAGTAATTTATAAGATACTATATATTACAACTATAAAATAATTAAGAAGCTGTTATTTGAAACCGTAAAACAATACATCTTTCTTTATAAAACAACAACTTTAAACCGGTGGCAGTCAATTTAGGTAAATAGCTATTTCCATAAATACAACTACGCCACCTAGCCTATATAGTAGGGATACTAACCAACTAAATATATTATACTATATAACCCACTATACAAATATAGACTAGATACCAAACTGGAACAATACTACTATATATAATATATTATTATATATAGCTACTATAATCACTACTCACCCAAATCAATAACCCATAATATACATACCGTAGCTGACAAAAAACCACCAAACCAGCGCTCATCCCTAACTAGACTATATAAACGAGCCAAAACCACACAACACCCGACAACACCAACACCACCACCCACACCACCACCACCACACCACACCAACCATATACATATACTATATATATATGGTTCTGGCAAATAACGACGGTATAAAATCTAAACCACGCTAAATGCTTGTTAAGACACCATGGACAAACATCATCTAGCAGATGTGTTTAGGCTAGTGAAAGAGAATTGAAAAATACAGCAGAACATGACCGGTGATTAGAGAGTTGTGTCGTGTGAACGGCAAAGGGCGGTAATAAATTGAACCACCGCAACCCACACGAGACAAAATGCACAATTCGATAGATGGTTTGGATCAATATGGAAAAGGCCAAATGGGGGATGCATAGTTCGGTTGCCCACATTACGGCAAACATGTATCGTCCGCGTGGAGACCACCCCAACAAACCAACCCATAGCTAAAAGCTGCCGGCACTATCCCAAAACACCGGACACTTGAGACAAGACGAGACAAGGAAAAAACCAGTGGACACTCTGAAATCAGTACAAGGACCCATGCGGACCACTCGCAGAGCACACGAGAGATGGCTGAGTTCGCCCCCCGCAGGAGAGAAGAAAGGGTGCGACATAATAAGAAGTGAATGCGTCGCGGCTTTTGTGCAGTCCGTCGCCCCGGGGGTATGTTCGTGGGTTAACCTGGGTCCAAGGATGAACCCTACATTGGCGGGACAATCGCACAACTTGAGCGCGTCCGTCCGCCACCACGCGTCCACACACATGCCAACCTCCTAGGGTGAGCAATTTACCTCTGCACTCCGACATCTTCTCACTGAAACGGCTACCTATTAAGGGGACGGTAAGGCTGGGGTTTCTTTCTTTTCGAACTTGCGTCATACTCTACATCTACTAATTTTCTTGTTTCCAGAGAGCAATATTAATGATGAGGAACTGGATGATGATGATGATGATGACTGATGATGACATAAATATATATATTTATGTACTGTGTAAAAATCATTATGATGATGATGATGACTAAATGCTGATATATTTTAGATATGTTATATTACATCATAGTTATATATATACTATATCCTTACACCTATATATATATATATATAATAGTATACTACCCTCAATACCTTACCAATATATATATTATATATCTCATAATATACTGATTATATAATATATATATGAAATATTATATATGATTATAATATCACACTACCCTACACTCATTAACAATCAAATATACCATACACTACTAATCACAAACACCCTCACACAACATATATACAACCCATAACCCTATACCCTACCACACTCACAACCTAATCTACTACCATCACCACTAACATATAAACAACTAACATATACTAACTATAAATACCAAACACCAATACTACTATATAATCTATACGACGATATATTATTATTATATATATATATATATATATATATAATATATATATATATCTATCTCATCTATAATTTTATCTTTTTTTCTTTACTATTTATATATCTATATATATATATATATATATATATATATATATATATATATATATATATATATAATATTATATTATTGCCTTCTTGAGGAGAAACATACTTTGAACATGACTGAACATAGTGATTTCAACGATGTAAGTAAGCTATGTAATGGAATATTCATCATAAAAAAAAAAACAAAAAAAAAAAAATCCCAATTAAAATTTCTTTTCTTATAAAATGTTTTCTATTTGAAAATGATCTTTTGTTAATAATATTCATAGATTATTTACATTTCCCATTGAAAAGGATCTCTTTAGTGCTGCTCTAACATCACAAGTATATCGGAACAAAAAATATATTCATCGTTAGCAAGGATTCTCATTCCTACTGTTGGTCATAAAATCTGAAATTTCGTTTTCTATTCTTCTAAACATAAGTATGTTGTTAATATGTGATCGTATGTTGATATTTTTTTCCTATTTACAATTTTGATAATTCAAATAAAATTAATTTTTAATTTAAAATTGACAAAACGTTTCGGAAACAACTTGCCTCCTTATTTCAAGTAAAATCAATAGCAAAGTTATCTGTATAAAAGCAGATTCCACATATATGAAATTACCGTTTCATGTATGAGTTATGAGCTAAAACCCGAATTTTGGAATTTATTTTAAAAATTAACTTTTTCTCCATCTTTAAATTAAAATGAACGTTGCTAATAAAATCAGAATTGATATTATACTTTCCGAGACATACAAACACATATGCGATAAATGTGATGCCAGAATCAAATAGTGAACTCGAAGCCTTTCAGTAAAGTTGGACATTAAGGCGGATAAACACATGATGTGTTCGCCGAACGCGGCTACACACATTCGGTGTTCGCCGAACGCGGCTACACACATTCGGTGTTCGCCGAACACGGCTACACACACACATTTGCAGTTCGTCAAACGCTGCTATACATATTCGGTGTTAACCGAACACGGCGACACATATGCGGTGTTCGCCGAAAGTGTCTACATACATTCGGTGTTCGCCGAAAGTGGCTACACACATTCAGTGTTCCTAAACGAGGCTACAAACATTTGGTGTTCGCCGAACGCGGTTACACAATTTGTTGCTCGCCGAACACTGTCACGCAAATTCGACCAACTTATTAAGTCTAATAATTTTTGATGATGCTCATTTACCAACAAAGCTACCGAAAACATTTCGGGGTATAGCAAACCAAACCAAAATAACGACATTCGCGATACCCAATGACTCCATCCACACCATGATAAATAGTAATATGATTCCTATAATCAGAGTATGGTGCCTTCTAGTCGCGGTGGTAAATAGTAGATATTTCCTTGTATTTTTTTATTTTTTCCATATTTTGTAAAACAGAAAAAATTAACATGTATATTCATTAAACTCAATAAACAATCAATAAAAAAAATTAAATTAATATTTATTTGTTAAATTTATATACCTGTAATTAAATTAGATTTAAAATATTAAACACAAATACATTTTTAAAACATATTTTCAGGGAATATTGGAAAGCCAAAAATAATTTTAAAATAAATTTTAAATAATTTTAAAAATAATTTTAAAAATAATTTTAAAAATTTTTTAGTTTCAACGAAATTTGAAGATTCTCAAAATTCAGAAACGAAAACATATGTCAAATGTGTACAAACCTTTTCACGGGTGTTTGTTATCGTAAAACTTGCTATAGGAGTCCACTTCCTGAGATAATAATAATAATAATAGTTGAATAAAATGATAATGATAATGTAATGATAATAATGATAATAATAATAATAATAATTAATAATAATAATAATAATCTGATAAGTAATAATAAGTAATAATGAATAATAATTAATAAGTAATAAAATAAAATAATAATAATAATAAATAACTAATAAAAGGATAATCAATAATAATAATAATAATAAATTAAATATAATAATAATAAAATAATAATAATAATAATAATAATAATAATAATAATAATAATAATAATAATAATAATAATAATAATAATAATAATAATAATAATAATAATAATAATAATAACAATATATAATAAATAATAAAATAATATATAACTCAGATAATTAATACTTAAATAATAATAATAATTTTTCTCACTAATAATATAATAATAATAATAATAATAATCAAATTAATAATAATAAATTAATAATAATAATATAATAATAATAATTAATAAATAAGATATAATAATAATTAATACATTAATAATTAATAATAATAAAATACTTAATAATCAACTAAATAATACTAATAATCAACTTATATAATAAGTGATATTAGAGTAATGATACATGATAATGATAATGAATAATTATATAATAATGCAAAAATAATATAATTAATATAAATAATGAATAATTATATAATAATTATAATAATGAAAATAATGATAATAATATAATTATTATTCCCTAGCCCTATCTAATAATATGTGAACGAAATTGAATGAAGTCGAAAATTCAGAGAGAGATAAATTTCACTACGTGTTTTGCTTCAATGTATTTGTCATTATTGGCTTGCTAGGCCTGCCTCAAGCCGCATATTTTAGCCCGACTCTTTAACGAACTATTGAAGTGAATTTCTCGAGAAATCGAAACTGTTGCTCAGAAACCAACTAATCAAAATTAATTCAAAAATGTTTTCAATATTTGAAAGGAATGGCCGAAAAATTTATAAAAAATAATTTAAGAATTTTTAGAAGAAGTAAAAAAAGGAAAACGTTTCTTCCCTCTTTGCTAGAATCTTTGTTGATGTGAATGTGAACACAGATCATCAAATTACGAGACCCTAAGAGCCCAATTTCACTAATAAGGAAGCAGTGTAACATATTCTCCTTCTCAAGCCAAACATTTTTAAATCTTCGTAAATACAAAATTCATTCTGCTGCTCTTCAGATTTTCCAGTCTTCTCCCATCTACTTGAGATAACCCCCCTCTGTTAATTAATTTCGTATCAAACGTATTTGATTCTGCTGACAAAATCTACTCATTCGAGTTACAATTGATGAAGGGGTTTGCGGAATAGAAGGGTAGGAGGAAAGAAAGTTAAAGTGTATCGCCCTACGTCGTGGTAATCTTTTTCCTCTCATGGGTTCCCACACCACCACACCACATTCTTATCTATGTACTCTGTTCTATTTCTTCGAGTCTTCAGCATTAAAGAATCTATATTCTGGGAAGAAAAGTCAAAAATCCTTCTGGAATGAATGGCGGAGTTTTGTGAGGGGGTATGGTTGTCGACTTTGCCCAGGGGATGAACCCCACATTGACGAGATAACACAGTGAGGGTCCGTAGCAGCCTCGTGAAACCTCAGGGTAGATTTTTCTGACTGCGACGAGTTCTCACTTGAGGGTATAATGGGGACGGTAAAAAGAGGTTTTCTTTTCGACCTGCGTGATGTTCTTCTACTACTTTTCTGTTCTGGTGTATGCTACCCACCTCACGATTCAATTTGGGGATAGGAGGAAGATGATAATATATATATATATATATTATCTAATGATAGGTTAAATATTATATATAATATTATATATATATAGGAGGATTAAACAAGTGTATATTTATATGTTTCTTATATACTAATTATATTATTACCTATATATATACCTAAATTATATATAAAAGACCTACCTGTCTTCTTTGAACTTCTGCTTTTATCTTCCCAGCGAGTTCCACCTAGTACGAAAAACCATATTTGTTGAGGACAAATACACCCCATATCTTACATGTCCTAGAGAGCACTAGATCATAACTTAAGATATAGAGTATATAGATGATAATAATAAATATATATAGTATTATATATAATAATAATATAGTAACTAATATTATTATCCGATCTTATTTTTTGCTTATTGATTATTTTAAGGATTATACGTTTTATTATAGTATGTATATATATTAATATAATATATAGATATAATATATTATTATATTTACACTGTATATATATATAATCAAATTTACAGCAGCGTTGTGTTTTTGCGATATTGTGTACATATAATACTGGAATATTGTCTTGGAAAATCGTTGTTTTACATATATTCAAAAGAAGATATATATCTTGTATTTTTATTTCACAGGCGATACAAACACTGTTGCTTCAAACACCTGATGCCCCGAGGCCAAGAGGTGGGGAACAAAGGATCCCGAACCCAAATTTTCGCCTAAAACACCCCGGGCCAGTGCTGCGGAGAAGCACTTTTTCTAAGAGGACCGCCTTGCCAGCCAAAAGCGCGCAACGCGGATCAGCATCTTTTTCGCAGAAGAGGCCGCCTTGCCGTTAAGAAAGAAACGTACGAACCCGGATAAAGCATCTTCGCTTTCCCAATAGGGAGGCCCGTGCCAGGTTAAAAGACGTACACCGCCGCGGGATAGAAACCTCGCTCCTATAGAAGTCGATCTATCTGTCTAACATCCAGGAGCGGAAGACAGCTCTTCCATTCGAACTATGAGACGGGCACCCAATGTGCCTATACAGGGGAAAAAGAGATAGGGAAATTGCCTTGAAACGGAGAAGCTTTCTAAGTGAGACAGGACAAGATGAAAGAAGGGACAGAGTACCGTGTAGCTAATCCACTCCTCACTTATCACAGCGCTGCTTCCCGGGAAGCCAAATCCGCCCTCAAGCACACCCCCTCACAAAATGGGAAAGGTAAATTTGGGCCATCCGAAGATTTGGACAAGTAGTCCAAAGCTTAGATTTAGTACCTGCTTTGCCGATATGAATGAAGAAATAATATAAATGAAGGTAATTGGACGAAGACCTGTTTTGCCTAGGTCAAAAATCATGCGATAGTCCCATAAAACCTCCGACCTGAAACTCAAGAAGATTTTGAACTCGAACGAAAGTGCATAATGACCCCAGCGTTTACAAGGACCGCTGTACGTCGCGAACAATTGCCGGGTGGAGTAACCACAGGTATCTCAGTATATTAATTGAGTACAAATGCTCTTTTATTGAAATAAAGTATGTGAATCTAGAGGAGTTGAAGGTAATCCGATTATTAGCAAACCCATCGAGAGAAGCACAGACGAATGAGGACACCAGAGACTGCTAATGTAGCCACTTGCTCAAAGGGTCTTACGAAGACAGAGATGTTTAGAGATGTGGTTACAAAAATAACTTTAATAACTTATTGATAGAGAAAATGTCCAATACATATTCACTAAAAAACATGTAAAAAAATCTATTTAGGTAATTGATATTTTTAACAAATGTCCAAGAGAAAACTAGTCTAGCTTTCGTATCTTTCTCGTACGATAACCCAGTAAACCTTATCTTCTTCTGGAGATATTGGCCTAGAGCTCCTCATGGAACCACCATACGTAATTGGTGCCACTTAGATGATTGTGCATCGTTACCCTTTTCTCTCCGGACTTCAGAAATTAAGATTGAGCTAGTGACTGTGACCCCTTGATGCTCGCCCGGACATAGTTCAATTTTCAAAACAACTATATTTCAGGCAGATGTAATCAACTATATAAAAGATCGTGCATTTCAGATTTCGAGTTTTTAGAATTTTTTTTACCGCAGCCTTTGGTATGGCATGGACTAAATCTGAGAAGTTCAGCCATGCTCATTATTTTCATAAAACTCATTCTGCGCTCCACGTATTGGTGTAGATCTAAATTTGAAGTGCTCTCCCGCGAAGACATTGATCGATTTTGTCTGTTTTGTTATATTTATAAAGATACGCAGATTCTATGATTTTACGTATTGTTAGCGTATTAGTTATGTTGCCGCGTTATTTTTTCAGTGTTGTTTCAGTATTTAATATGAATGGTTGTGATTTCTCTTGTCTATTGTTGTGTTGGGGGGGAGGGAATTTTGGTTTGTCCATTTTAAGGATACACATAAGTTTGCTGATATTTTCTTGTATTTGAAATTAATAGTTTGACCTATATATATATATATATATATATATTATATTTATAGTTATATTTATATAATAGTATATCAATGACTACCCTACCATATTTTCATTTCTCACTACCTCACTAGTTTGTATCATATAGGTATATAATATATTATATAGTATATATATATATATAGTATTCACTATTTTGTTGACATTGGGCTATGGAAAGTCTCCGTAATGCGATGGTTCGGTCGCGGTTTTGTTCGTTGTTTATTTGGTGTTTGTAAAATTCTTTCAGGTTTGTGGCCTGTTGTTGGCTATTTAAACTAAAAAGAATAGTCCAAACCTAAGAGTGTGGGATGGAATTTACTTAATAGTGATATTTTATGAATTGAATGTCTGTTTGTTTTAAGTGGAGAGTATTTCATGACCGTTAAATCAGGAGCGTGTTTATTTTTCCTCTGCCTTAATCACGAAAAAGATTTGTGTAAGCATCCTTAAGTGATTGGACGGGGGTATAGGTACTCTGTTTCTGGTTTTTTTTGTTTATTTATCGTGAAAGAAGTGTTAATATTCTCAGCTTTTTTATGATGTCTTGTATGTACTAATATATGCTGTGTCTATTGTGAGTATTTCAATTTGTGAGCTAAAATAGATATTATGTATGGTTTTTTATGGTATGTTAAGTTGTCAAATTCAGACTTATAAACCAAACCGCCAAAGCTTCGTGGGATACAGCAAAAGACATCTTAGAAAGTATTTTCACGTATGAAACAGAGTGAGAGCGGATAAACGCAAAAGTTTTGATGGTTGGCATGCTCTCTTCTGGTTAGCGAGAAGCGCTCTGGTTGTCCCACCGTCTTATTTCGGACATTAAGAACGTCTGAGCATTATATGCCCGCACAAATGACAATGGCCTTAAATCGATTCTTAGGTCCCTGTTTTAGCACAAGTCTATCTAAGACACCGTATTTGGGATATGTATGTACGGGTGCTGCTAAAGGAGTACCAACAGAGATGTAGTTTTCGTCGCCAGCATGGTACAGCATGGTTTTGCGTTACGAGGTGAAAATATTTCAGATTGTGGAGAGAAAGTTATGATTGTGAGTATCGACGTATGTGTTAGTTATGTACTAAGGTCTCACCGCTTCAGGGAAAGAAAGTACAAGAATGAAAACGCTTGCAGGGTGTTGTGGGTTAACTCGTATGTAAACTGGTATTTGTGGATTAATGCTATTTTATGGTATGTATATATCAAGTTAATGTTGTGTGTTGTGCTCGAATGTAGAAATATTCGTCATCTACGTTAGTCTTAATCATATGTTTTGTTTATGAGTTAGGAGTGGGGGAGTAGGTAATAGTGTTCTAACAATTCCATGTATATATTGCTGAGTATGGGAGAAAGAGGGGAACCCATACTCAGGCCTGTGTTTTGTTTATAATAATGCTGTTCGTGTTGGAAGAAGTTATGTTCTAATGTAAGTGTAATTAGGGATTTAATAGTTTGAAAGGGGAGTTGAAAAGAGATTTGGTGATCAGAGACGTATCTAGTGAGAAGGTTCAAGGCATGTTCTACAGGTACTGAAGTAAATAGAGATATGACGTCGAAACTGAGAAATGTGTGTGTGTGAGTATTTACTGTATTTATTCTGTTTATGAAGTCTGAGGTGTTTTTTATGTGAGCGTTTGAAATCTGTCCCAGAAGAGGTTTAAGTATGTTTGCTAAATATTTTGAAAGTTTGTATGTATAAAGTTATTGGTAGGTTTTGTTGTATGTGTATGGTTAATGGTTATGGATTACTGTGGTTTCCATGACCTATTGGGAGGGGCGGGGGAATTATCATTCTAACGTGGTTGTAATCAGAATTGGGGGTGGTTAGGAGGGGGGGTTTTTCGTCTTTGTGCGGGGGGGGTTGGAGAGAATTTGGTAACAAGGGTGGGTTGGATTACGGGGTTTTTGATAGAATTGAGTCCCCACCATCTCCAGGTGTGTGGAGATGGGGAGAGGAGGTTTCATCGTGGTAAACTGTTGGAATTGGGGTGGTTTTTAGTGCAACCTGTGGATACTTTCTGAGGGCTGTATTTTGAGGATTTGTATTTTTTGTGTTTGCTTTTGAGAGTGCTGGGAACCATGCTGGGGACGAGGCATAGTTTAGATTTGTTCCAAGAAGTTTGTTTATAGGTAGTGGTGAGTGTGTGTTTTCTGTAGCTGAAGTTGTGTTGGGAAAGGTTTCGGAGGGTGTTTAGTTTTCCTTGAGTTTGCGGAAGTGATTTGGTCTATGTGGGGGGGAGAACGTCATATGAGTGTGTAGGTAAGTCCTAGTATTTTTGGGTTTTGTTAATGGAAGGAGGTTGTTGTTCAGGGTGATTTATGGGATGGAGGAAGGATTGATGACGATCAGTGGTTAAAAGGGTGATGGAGGACTTTAAGGGGGGATGCGGCATTCTGTTGGAGATTAACCTATTTTCTATAGATGTAGATATTCTTGGGTATGTTTTGTGACTATGTTTACGTCTGAGTGTTGGGAAATAAGACTGATTCGTCTGCATATTTTGAAGCCATGTTGGTGGGTTGGGGAATGGACAGATCTGCAGTGAAGAAGTTGAATAAAATGGAGAGAGAAATGGCTCCCTGTGGACGCCGGTTTTGTTAATTTGATGGAATGGGGAGAAGATGTTTTTGTATAGAACTTGGTGCTAAACCATTGGCTGAGGAAATTTGGAGAGCATTTTGTCATTATTTTCTAGGGGGGAGTTTGAGGATTTTCTTGACCACTAAGGATGTGTGTGGGAAGGTGTCGCATGCTTTGTTTATGTCTATGCTGAGTGATAGATCTTGTGGGAAGGGTGATTGATTGAAGGCCATTGATGATGGCTGTTTGTGGTGAGGGAGGTGAGGCTGTGGTTGTAGCATGGTTTGCTTTGAATCCGTGTTGGAAGTCAGGGAGAGGAATGGATTGGGAAATTTTGTTTAGTATTAATTTCTCTAGTAATTTACTGATGGAGCAAAGCAGAGAAATTGGGCGATAGGAGGAGGGGGAGTTGGGGTCTTTTTTTGGTGTGAGTTTTGAGATTATGTATGGCTTGTTTCGCAGCATTGTTTGGGAAATGTAGTTAGTTCGCCCGAGGAAGATCTTGCTTGAAATCTGTTCTGTGATTAGTGAGGATTTTGGCTTTTTGTTCCTAGGTGCTTTCATGTGTAGGTTGGATATGGAGTCTGGGCCTGTTGCTGTTTGAATTTTTTGAGGGTTTTAATGGTTTCTGTTATCATGATTGTTGTGAATGTGGGTGGGAGGTTGTGGCCTAATTTGAGTTTTCTGAGTTGTTTTTTTTGTTTTAATGAGTCGGTTTACGGGAGATGTTAGCGTAATGTTTAGCTAGACTGTCTGATTGTTGTTTTGGGAAAGGGAGGGAGTTATTGGGTGAAGAAGGGGATTCGTGGGAAGGTAGGGGGTTGTTTCGTGCGTTGTTTAATTTTTTGATGACTTGCCAGGTTTTCTTATTGTCTGTGCGCGAGATGTTTTGTTGTAAATATTCGGAAAACTTATTTGAGTGTTATGGTTATGAGGTTAGGATTTGGGTGTTCAGGTTTGTTATTTGGCTAGAAATGTGTGGGGTATAAGGATTGAGTTTTCGGAGGGAGTTTCTTTGTTTAATAAGTTGGCTAATATTGGGGTTGAGTTTGGGGTTGTAAGATTTTCAGTGACCTTTGGGTATGTAAAGGTTTGCAGATTTGATGATTGTATTGTTTAAGTGAATGATGGAGGTATGAAGGGATGTTGTATCGTGGATTTGTATTGGGTTAATGTAGGTTTCGATATAGTTAGTATATGCAGGCCAGTTTGCATTTTTCTGCGCCATGAAACTCATAAGGTACTGTATAATATATATATAGTATATAATAATATATATATATATATATATATATTATATATATATTTATATATATATATAATTATACTATAACTATACTATCTATATATATCATATATATATATATATTAATTATATATATATATATTATATCTATTCAATTGTGTAAACTACTTCGAGACGTAGCGTTATTTTTATGATTTAAGTTTCCCTTGGTGTAAATGAAGAAGTTTTTCAAATAATATTCATCGGGTGGGGAATGTTAATATTG
>JABUQX010089558.1:0-5000 GCA_015478945.1 Trachelipus rathkii | reverse complement strand
AAGCCATACTAATCCTTATATCTATGGCTCAGGGGAGGCCTAGAAAAGGGCTTGAAAAAGTGGCACTCAGTTTGGACATGTGGCAGCTTCGCACGTACCGCAGATTGGCACTATGGTGGCCTCAGGTTGCACTGTGGCATACTGCTCTTGCACTCATGGCTTCGTGGTCAACTAGAAGATGAAACACTGGGGTCCAGCTTGTAGTGAGGTATTCTAATTGAGCGCGAGCGGGCCAGGTGAAGTGCCCAGGATGAGTTGCCAATCAGAGTGCAGGTTTCGAGTTGTGTTGCACATAGCTGCCAACTGGAAATGAGTGCTCACATAAGTGCCGTACTGAGTGCACGTAGTGCACTGAGTGCCACTTTCTTTCAAGCTTTTCTAGCTCCCTGGCCTGTGCACTACGATATAAGAGGATCCTAGGTATGCATCTTCGGTTGTGCTCAACCTGCACGCATAGTTGACGGCTCTCTCAAGAATATTATAGAACACTAATAGAACACCACAGACACTCTTACGGTGTTCGGTAGAAACCATCAATAATGTACTGAACATATAAACTCTGAGGTCATATTGTTATGTAGTCATCAACTAGATGGCATTCATCTAAGTTGACCGATCAAGCAGATGAACATCAAGATAAGGTCAACATCAATTATGCTGCAAACAACAATATACGGTGCCATGCAAAGTTGGGCATTCAATGCTGGCGCATCAATGCTGAGGCATCCGTTGGGGCATCCAAGTTGAGGCATAAAGCTGTGGCTCAAAAATATCGAGTGTGTGTGTATGTGGTGTGGTGTGTGTGTGTGTGTGTGTGTGTGTGTGTGTGACGTGTAAGTGTCTATGGGTGAGTGTGTGTGTGTATGTGTGTGTGTGGTATGTTAGCGGTTGCGCAATATATTATAATATTATATATATATTATATATTACTATTATATTATATACTATTATCTATATATATATTATATATATATATATATTATTATTATAATAGTATATAATATATTATAGTGTATTAATATATGATATATATTATTATATATATATATATTATTAATAACGTAGCCACGGGTGTGTGTGTGTGTGTGTTGTTGTGTGTGTGTTGTGTGTGTGTGGTTTGTGTGTGTGGTGTAGTGTGTGTGGGGTTAGGGGCGACCGCGGATGGATAATTAGTTAGGACAGTCTACGAACCAGCCGTACTAGCCGGATCTTCAATGTTAGGGACAGTTAGCTCGCACCAAGGCAAGGAGGCAGGGGTACTTGCTGAGTTCAAGATAATCCCCCCTAATACTCACTCACTTTAAGAATGGTCAATTTCAGCCCGTAATTCCTTGATCGGTATCAAGGCCAGAAATATCAAGGCGAAAAAACGATATCAGGCCAAAACATAAAAAGAATAGGGGCTAAGCCCATCAAAGGGGGGGCAAAAATGGGGAGCTACGTACACGGTTTGCTACGCAACGTTTGGGCGCCCTTATCCGAAGGGCGCCAAAAAAACCAGGCCAAAAAGGTCAGGGTCAGGTAAAAATTTGGGTCGCCAATAGCTTCTTATTACTACTCGTATTATACACACCATATCACTAGTGAAGTATACTTATATAGTATATATATATAATATATTTAATATATATATATATTATATTATATTATTATTATTATATATATATATATATATATATAGTATATATATATATATATTATCTAATATATATTTATTATAATATTATATATTTATATTATATATTTATTTATATTTATTATATATATATTTATATATATTATATATATATACTATATTATTAATATATATATAATATATATATATTATATAGTATTAGTATATATATAATATATTATATATATTATATATTTTATTTTAGTATATAGTATATATATATTATTATTTATACTATATATACTATTATATAATATATTATAATATATATTATATATATATATATATATATAGTATATATATATATAATATATATATATATATATATATATATATATATATATATATATATATATATATATATATTATATTATTATATATTATATACATATATATAATATATATATTTATATATATATACTTATCTTAATCTCTTATCATTAATATTATATTATATATTTCTTATATTAATCATTATTATTATATTAATATATTATCATATTATATTATATTTATATAATATTATATAATTATATAGTATATATATCTATTTATATATATGTATATTATATTATAATATTATTAAATATTTATATATTTATATATATATATTATATATATATTATATTATATATATATATAATATCTATATATATTATAGTTTTTTATTTATATTTATATATCTTATATATATTTATCTAATTATATGAATTTCTATTAATATTATTATATATTTATATTAAGGTAAATATTTTGGGAAAAATTAATTGTTTAATATAAAAATCCAAAATAATTTAATAAATCATAAATTCTTGAGTATTTTTTCCATACTTTTGTTCAAAAATTAGATATATAGATAATTTATTTCATTGAATAATTAATGTAAGATTCAATGGAAGGGAGAGGAAAAGTTGCAGACGACATTTTGGTACTAATTAGGGTTGGCTTAGCACCTCAATTTTGAGCACCGCACCGCACCTGGTGCGTCTGCCAACCGTAGTACCAATGAATAAATTTTTGTTAATTATTATAAAATTGATCTTATTTATTATGGATCAATTTTCATAAATTTAGTAATGAAAAAAATCTGAATGGAGGAGTTTGGTTGGTTATCATTAGTATCTCCTTTAAAATATAATGGACAGAGTCTTGAAATATAAATCAATTTAAATATATAGTTGGACAAATAAATGAAATAATAATTATCTTCAATAATGGAGCAATGAAAATTATTTTCATTTTCGATGAAAAATGAAATTACGAAAATGTATTTTTGAAATGATACATACATATTCATTATGAATGAGGGGAATAACAACGCAATGGATAGGCTAGAATGGATTTTTAGCTTTGTATCGATAAATATCGATATTGTATCGATATTTTGTCGATAAATTTATCAGACATTATTAGAAATTAAAGTTTAAAAATTCAGTGTAATATTTAAAGAACGATTTTTATTATTTATAAAATTAAAAATATTTCAGTCTTAGAATTTATACTTAAGTTTAATATATTTTCTTTTAAAAATTATTCAATTTGTTAAATTTAATTTGCAAGTCTTTCTTGAATTCTTTTGAAACCTTTGACCTGTAATGCGATTGGCCCCTAAACAATGGACAATATTTCTCAACATTGAGAAAGGATCAAATTGAGAAGCGAATGAAAATATCAAGTCTACCAGAATATTTTGAGATTTGACCATTTAATCAGTTTGGGTATAAACTGCGCTTTCTTCCCTGGTGTTTAATTAATCCTAACTATAACCATTTAGTCTAGGTGTTTTATAAAAGCTATGATAGTTAGGAAAAATAAATCTGAGCTACAAACTGAGAGACACAACATAGATGCGTCAATTGAACTTTTGCCCTCTCCTGGCTAGATAAATAATGATTCAAACTTTGCTCCTTATATTATTATTTTTTTTTAAATCAATATTTTTCAAACTTTACTTTTAATTTTCTTTTATTGGGTTGTTTCAAAACGTAATTCAATCATTTGTTGCCTGGTGTAAAATGTTTAAAAATTTAAAAATGTTAAAGTTTAAAAATTTATCTTTAACAAAACCCTGGTAATATAATATTAATATCAAAATACTTTGCTTTTCATGCTCATTAAATAAAAGTGAAACGGTTTTGGCGGTTCAAATTTATATGTGAAACGCTCGATCCTACTGTAATGTACACCTAGTATTTTGTTAGACTATATACTATTATAACACATCAATAGCTACTTATTATATATAGAATAACTACATTAGTAGATCTATATGATGTACAATACATAATAATAGCCATTATTTTCCTTTTCTATCTACTTCTTCATAGATTTACAATGACGAACTATTAATATAAAAATTAATTTAAATATACTTTTAATAAAATTTTATTAAAATTCTTTTATATCTTTGGAATTTACTACTATTCACTCTAATAATGAACATACTAGTTATTACAACTATACTTCATTAGACTCTCTGCTTTCCACATTTACTTAAGTTGAAATACTGCAAATTATATTACTAGTACGTTCTATATAGCTATTAACTCTACATATTAATATCTAGTCTCTTATTTTATTTATTTATAAATTGATATTTATATTTTTATTATCATAAAATTATAATTATTTGTTTCTAGCTCTAATTTTCACTATTTTAGAAATCATCCTGGTAAATTATTTATTGTGATATTTTTAAATATGTCCTCAGATTAATACTAACGCTTGACCCATCTTGTGTACAATGAAGTAACAGGATTATTCCAATACTCATAAAATTTAACAATAAGACGGGGTGTGGGTGGAATGTTAATAATTTATGTTCGGGAGAACTCAAAATTCAATTTAAGTTTACAAATCCAATTTTTTATAACTATAATACGAGATGTGAAAACAGCTTATTCCGTAGGTTTTACTGGTGTCATTTTGTACGGGGTATTTGTTCATTCGCTGTCGTATTAGCACCTATACGCAGACAATGCAGTTAAGATACACACAATTCTCTCGCGGGGTTATATTAATTTTATAAACTATACCTACTTATATATTTATATATCTATATGATTATAATTCAATTAAAATGATATGGAATTAGCTAATATATGATATATATATTATATATACTTATAATATATAATATATTATATATATAGAAATAATATATATATATATATTATATATATATATAATATATAATTATATATATATATATATAATATTTATAAATATATATATATAATATATATGGTAGGTATACCAAAAGGAAGGACTATAGTACTTTTTGAGGGAAATGTTTATTTAGAAGAAAAGTTAACTATATATATGT
>JABUQX010089557.1:27500-29991 GCA_015478945.1 Trachelipus rathkii | reverse complement strand
CTAGCGTTCGTCCTTTTCAAAATGCTAATTGTTTCAGATTTCTCTCGTAGCACTTTCCCGCTATTACGATTCAACACCCGGACAAAAAAAACACTTATATATTAATTTTACGACCTTCGAGTAATCTAAATGAAAACGATATAAAAATGAGCCTTTAGGAGCAGAACAATATTTTTTCCCACATTTTTAAGGGATGTCTCTACTTGCCCAACCCGGACTTTTAGGAGTAAAAATAAAAAAATTCCCTTTTTTTTATTACTCTAATTATTAGAAAATTTCTTCCTCTACATCATGGTGTAATTTTTGTTTTGAAATTCCGAAAAAGTCTCAGTAGAAAGAATACAGGTTATTTTTATAGGGTGTCAAACTAAAAAAATTCATTTCCAGGTTCGAAATTGCAATTCAACTTTCAAGGATCTTTCCAGGTTTTATTCAAATTTTATAATAATTAAATTTTTCCTTTCGTAACAGAACAACTAGATTATGGCTCTCATGTTCAAATCCATTATAAATGTAGTCAGAGTATGAGCCAGAGCCGGAGCGGGAGCCGGGAGCCGGGAACCGGAGCCGGAGATAGAGCCAAACAACAAATTTTTTTAAGAAATATTTTGCATGTGAAAATATATCTGCTAAGATGGAGCTGAACAATTTTGAAAAGGTGCCGGTGTCGGAGCCGGAGCCGGAGCCGGAGCCAGAGCCGGATCCAAAGTATATCAGCTTTTTATAAAAAATTGGTTTTTGCAGGTTAAAATAACTTATTCAACTGTCGGCAGCTGTACTCTTCTACAATGAAATGGAATCGGAAGTCAGGAGTCGAGCCAGAGCCGGAGCCGGAGTGGGAGCCGGAGCTCTGAAAGAACACATTTTTAAATCAGTTTTTAAAATAATTCTTAAAAAGTTGGAGTTGGAACAATTTTGAAAAGGAGGCCGAAGCCGGAGCCGGAACCGGAACCCGAGTCGCGGCGCCAGACGGCAAGTATTAATTTAAAAAAAAAAGGGAACAAAAAACCTTTTTGCAGGTAACAACACTACTTCTGCAAAGTCGGAGCTTAACTATTCTGAAATGGAAACAGAGCTATAGCCGGAGCCGGAGCCGGTAGCCGGAGTTCCGGAGCCGGAGCCGGAGCAGAGCCGGAGCGGGCTGGAGCTGGAGCGGAGCCGGAGCCGTGGAGCCGGAGCTCGGAAAGCCGGAGTTGGAGCCCGGATGTAAGGGAGCCGGCAGGTAAGGGTATATAATTTTTTTAAAAGAAATTGTTTTTTGCAGATAAAAAATTATTTTGCAAAGTCGGAGCTGAACTATTCTGCAAATGTAACGAGCCGGAGCCGGAGCCTGGAGCCCGGAGCCGGAGCCGATGTTATATATTTTTTTTTTAAGTTTTGTTTTTCGCACGTTAATAAATACTACTTCTGCAAAGTCGGAGCTGAAATATTCTGAAAAATGTGGAAAACGAGTCGAGCTGGAGCCGCAGACCGGGAGCTGCGTAGCCAGAGCGCCAGCCGGTTAGCCGGAGCCGGAGCAGGCGCCGAAGGCAAGAATAATTTTTTTAAAGAATTGTTTTTGCAGGTTTAAAATACTTCTGCCAAAAGTTCGAAGCTGAGCTATTCGAAATGGAAACGAAAGTCGATAGTTGGAGTCCGGAGTTGGAGTCGGAGTTGGAGTTGGAGTCTGAGTCGGAGTCGGAGCTCGGAAGCCGGAGCCTGGAGCTCGGAGCCGGAGCCGGAGCTCGGACCTTAGCGGTGGCGGAATCTGAAGAAAAAATTTTTTTCAGATTTTTTTTTTTTAGATGAAAGTAATTCTACAAAGTTAGGCTGAACGATTTTGAATAAGGATGCCCGGCCAGGAGCCAGGAGGGGGAGCCCGGAACCGGAGTCGGAGTATAAGCAATATATATATGTTATATATTTTTTTTTGGGGGGGAGAGAATGCTGCTGCTAAGTCGGATGCTGAGGTATTCTGGAATGGAACGAAGTTGGTGTTGGAAGTCAGAAGTTGGAGTCGGAGCCGGAGCCGGTTATTATGAAATGAGTTCTCATGTCCAAAAAATATTTTTTTTTTATAAAATTGGAAATTCCACCATGACTCGATAAAAATACTTCTGCAAGGTCGGAGCTGAACTATTCTGAAAGGGAAACGAAGTCGGTTTTCAAATAGTGTAGAAACCGGAGCCGGAGCCGGAGCCGGCGCGGATGCCGGAGCGAAGTCGGACAGCCGGAGGTTTATCTGATTATGACATTTTTTCAAAGAAATTTTTTTTGCAGATGAAAGTATTGCAAAAAGTAAGAAATTAAATAGTGTAGAAACCTTAGCCAGAGCCGGAGCCGGAGCGGAGGTAAGGTATAATTTTTTTAAAGAAATCGTTTTTTGCAGTTTAAATTACTTTTTGCAAAGTCCGGAGCTGGAACTATTCTGATGAAACGAAGTTGGAGCTTTAGTCGGAGCCGGAGTCGGAGCTAAAGTTTTAGTATGAATTTTTTTTTTCAAGAAATTTTT
>JABUQX010089557.1:2500-12500 GCA_015478945.1 Trachelipus rathkii | reverse complement strand
ATATAAGTATCAACTAGCGTCATCTACCATTTTTAATAGAATAGAGCAGGTAAATCTTCAAGATCGGTATAGCTGACTTTTAAATAGGCCTGAATAAAATTCCCCAGTGTGGGTAATACAATTAATAATAATAATAATAATAATAATAATAATAATAATAATAATAATAATAATAATAATAATAATAATAATAATAATAATAATAATAATAATATAATAATAGTAATAATAAATAATATTAATAATAATAAAAATAATAAATAATAATAATAATAATAAAAATAATAATAATAATAATAATAATTACATTTAATAATTAATAACAAATTAATGCTAATAAGTTTATTTTTTATAAATGTAATAAATATAACAATAATTATTTATAATAATAATTAAAATAATAATAATAATAAATAATAATTTTAATATTGTGAATTAATAAATAATAATAATATTAATTAATAATGGTAAATAATAATAGTAATAATAGTTATTAATAATATAATAATAAATAATAATTATATTAATAATAATAATAATAATAATGATAATGATAATAATAATAATATAATAATAATAATAATAATAATAATAATAATAATAATAATAATAATAATAATAATAATAATAATAATAATAATAATAATAATAATAATTATAATATAATAATAATAATAATTAATAATAATAATAATGAATAATAATAAATAAATAATAATAATAGATAATAATAATTAATAATAATAATAATCGATAATAATAATAATAATAATAATAATAATAATTTTGATTTTCGATTCTTAACTGCGCGTGAAATACCTTTCGAACGCGTGTTGGGCTTAAAGAAGTATGCGGTATGATAGTACAGATAAAATATTTAGGCTTAAATTCATTCTTAAATGAGATAACATCGTTTTCGAATCTATATTTTCACATTACGGGTACCCTCAGGGTTTACAGATAAGACAGATCCTAAATTTAGACTTAAATTTATGCTTAAATGAGACAACATTGTTTTCGAATCTATTTTTCCATATTAGGCCTACCCTCATTGTATACATTAGGCCTAAAGTAGTCATTCCACCACAATTTATAGAAAGAGGTCAGTCTCTTCCCTGTTGAGGGTATGTGTCATTGTTGTGTGTTTCTTGTGCTGTGCTGTCGGTGTATTCAGGTGTGTTTTATGAAATGTTTTATTATTATGAAGTCTGTCTGTTTCCTTTTTGTGTCTGGCAGTCTGTCCCTCTCTCTGTTTTTGTGTCTCATTGTCTGTCAGCCTTTCTGTTTTTCTTCTTATTTTGTCTGTCTGATTATATCTCTCCAATTTGGCTGTTTTCTTTTTGTCTACTCGCCTGTCTGTTTGTTTTCCTGCTTGTCATTTTGTCTGTCTATTTGTCTGACTGTCTTAGTCTGTCTCTCCTTGTCTTTTTTCTTTTTCTCTTTCTGTTTGCCCGTCTCTGTCTGTCTTCTCTTGTCTTTGTCTGTTTCGGTCTGTCTGTTTCTTTCTTTCTCTCTATCTTTTTCTGTCTTTTTCTCTCTTTTTGTCTATTTCTATGTCAGGCTGTCTGTCTGTCTCTATGGAAAAGCTTATGGGTGAAAAGAATTGATAAAAAGTGACATTAGTAGCGTCAGTAGTAGTAGTAGTAGTAGTAGTAGTTGTTGTAGTAGTAGTAGTAGTAGTAGTACTAGTAGTAGTTGTAGTAATTGTAGTAGAAGCAGCAAAAATCTATTGCAGTTGTTTATATATAAATACTTCTGTGCGGTTTTTTAAATATTTAAAAGAAAATATTAAAAGAATCTTTATCAGCTTACCTATTTGACGGAAATCTAATTTAGTTGTTTAAATATAAATACTTTTCAGTGCTTTTTAAATCACAAGGAAAATATTTAAAAGAAAATAGTAAAAGAATCTTTATCAGTTTACATACATGACGGAGATCTAATGCTGTTGTTTATATATAAATACATCTGCGCTCTTTTTAAATCACATTGAAATTATTTAAAAAACAATATTAAAAGAATCTTTATCATTCTACCAACATGACAGAAATCTAATGTAGTTGTTTATATATATAAAAACACCTGTGCACTTTTTAATAAACAATGAAAATATTTAAGGGAAGAATCTTTATCAGCTTACTTACATGACGGAAATTTAATGCAGTAGTTTTTGGCATTGTTAATGTTGAAATTGTTGTTGCTGTTGTTGTGTCGATTTTGTTTGTTGTGTTGATTTTGTCTGTATTCAGATGGTAAACTTTTGGGTGAAAAGAATTAATAAAAAGTGACATTAGTAGCGTCAGTAGTAGTAGTAGTAGTAGTAGTAGTAGTAGTAGTAGTAGTAGTAGTAGTAGTAGTAGGGGAGAAGCAGCAGAAATCTATTGCAGTTGTTTATAAATAAATACACCTGTGAGTTTTTAAATAACATTGAAAATATTTAAAATAAAATATTAAAAATTAAAAGTATTTTTATAAAGAATCTTCATCAAGTTACATACATGACGGAAATCTATGCATGTGTTTATAACTATATATAATATTTATGTATGCCTTTTTATAAATAACATGAAAATAATTAAAAAAATATTAAAAAAATTAAATAGTATTTTTTTAAGGAATCCTTTAGCACTTTACATACATGTTGGAAATCTATTGCAGTTGTTTATATATAAATGCAACTATGGAAAATTACTTAAAAACTAAAATACAAATCATAAGTACTCACAACCACGCTTTATCATATACACTATATACACACCTACTCACACCTACACATATATTATTATATATATTAATAAGTATATATATCAACACACTCATATAATATATATTATATATATCATCTATAATATTACAAGACACACCATATTAAAACATAAACCACTAATCAACACACACACTATATATATATAATATATATATATATAATACATATAGACACATACACACATACCTAATGGTAATTAATACTTAATATATATATTAATATCATATAATTATAAATAATATAATAATTTATTAATAAATATGATTAATATATATATATATATATAGTGTAATATATATATTATTTAATATATATTATTATATATATATATTATATATATATATAAATAGATATATAATATATATAATATATATATATATAATATATTAATTATATATATTATATATATATTATATAATATTATATATATATATATAAATATTAATCTATTTATAATTAAATATTTAATATATATAATATAATATATATATAATATATATTATATAATATAATATATATATATATATATATATATATATATATATAAATATATATATATAATATATATATATATATATATATAATATATATATATTATATATATATATATAATTATATATTATAATATATATATATTTATATATATATAATATATATTATATATATTATAATATAGTAATACTTATATATATATTTATATATATATTTATATATATATTATATATATATATATATACTATATATATATTAATATATAATATATTAATAATATATATTTATATAAATTTATAAATTACTATATATAATATATTATATAGATCATTATATGAGCTTACTATAGTAACAGCCTTATTCCTATAATAGGATATATATAAACATCAATATCAGTCCTCGATCAGCCACTTTACAGCGGAGATCTTCACACAAATACACAACTACAAACACACTCGCCACTAAATATAAGGAAGACGGTCAGCACCTTATTAAAGTATTTTACCGGATAGTACAACATATATCACGAAAATCTACTATGCCTATCGTCATAATATTTATTAAATAAAAATTTAGAATAAATATATAATAATATTTACCTTACTGTAACTATATAATATAAATACACAAATACAACATCTTACTAATTACTTCACACGTGAGAGTATCATATATATTAAGGGTTATTGAGGTAGCAGTAGACATTTATGAGTATTTTTTGAGGTGGTAGTAAAAATAGACTTTATTACTGTATAATGATTTTATACTTTAATAAATTATTTAATTCATAATAATTATAAAATACAAACTTATAAATTAATGAAATCACACTCATATTTATTATATACTATATAATATTATTGTATTTATATGTATTCATACGCCGAAGCGCCTTTCTTCAAAGAGAATTATAAAGGCACTAGTTATATCCAACTAATATATATACCACCTCACTAGTACCTAAATTAATCTTGAACTTTAATAACATGATTATATGAAGATATATATAGCGCTTATATGACGCTCTAGATTTTTAGTTTATGAGCGGGTAAATTATATAACGTAACTTTTATTATTTACTATATATTATTTATTTACATTCACTATCTAATATTTTATAATATAATAGTAATTAATTTATAATAAGAAAATATATTAAATATTATAATTAAATTTTACTTATTTACCTAATAAATATTATATATACATTAAATGAAACTTAATTATCTAAATAAGAGAGAGAAGTATTCTTTATTTTTATGCATATTCGATTTATATATCTTTTATTATAGAAGAGATTATACGATTATAATCATTACTATTACTATACTCCATAAGTAAATAATCTATATATAATGTATGAAACCTTTTATAAAAATATACTTATACCCGTAATATAACAAGTATTATCTACAAAATAGAATGCATTCGAAACTTGATATAACGTTAGGCTACCTACTTATTATTTATTCTATCACTTCCTATAGACTGATACTATCTACCTATTACTTCACTCTAGTCAAATATCATCACGTGCACTAGTCATACTCAAAAAAGCGTTCATTTCTATTATAGAATAATGTATGTTAAGACAATTCTAATCTCAAAGGATAGATCAATCTAAACAGCTACATTAGATACGTCACTTATGCAAAGAGATCATATAGACATCGGATTATTATTTTTGCGAGGAACTTGATTGTGATAATATTTATTTTCATGGTTCTGTGTAATTTTATTCTTATTCTTTAATATCATATGTGAATACGTATTATTATGCCTATGAATGATCATAATATATAGTGTCAGAGTTATAATATTTTACTCATTAAGCTGAATAACCAAAGCAGTTATTTACTATTTCAGTTAATGCTGAGCCGTAGTGAGTGGTACTCTTGTTTTTGAATACCAGGTGTATCGATGACCCACTTAGTAAGAAGGTTAAAACGCTATATATATACGCGGATACTGACAATTTTCAGCTTTTTTTGGGAGCTACTAATTTTTTCCCTATACTTAGAGACTTAAAAATTTAATGATAGTAATCAATACTCTCTAAACTCTACTATTCTCTATCATTTACTTACTTTTACTATCTATATCTCACCTTCTTCATCTGTATGAGTCTAAATTCTTATATTATTTCAATTTCGCAATATATCTCGAGTACTCTCGATCCTGACTCGCATTTTCAATTTATTATTATCTATCTCCATCATGACACACAATGTTCTTTATATCTATACTTCTTCATACTAATATTATTTACTATATCCACAACTCATGTACTCTTCACATTAAAATATAATATCAGATACTAAAATATAAATTATCTCTCTGTGTTCTCACTCTCATCAAGGCGCATTTTATTACATTCATATACCGTTTCGAACGACGACGCTATCGATGAGAGCATTTTAGAGAGAGAATTATAAAAACAGCGTTCCGCTCAGCAGATCAGCTCCAAAAAACTGACTATTATTTTTCGAGAATATCATCTCTCGTAAGCGTCGCGGTTTTACATCAGAGGCAGAGGCGACTCGTTGAATAAAGGTAGACTCTGATACGATATATAAATTATCATTTTTATTTTGAGCCGGTACCCTTTTAATCCCCGTGAGGTGCAAACTTTTTTATATATAAATTTACTTTTGATCCGTTGCCTATAGTAAATGGCCTGCTCCTACCTGTGATAGAGTTAATATATAATCTGTTTTTATAGAAAGAAATTAATATCTATAGTTCATATAAAATATTGGCTTGGAAGTTTACAATTACAATTCAAGAAAGAAAGAATAAGGCAAGTCTGTATATACAGACTGTGTATTATTTTCATTAAAACCTACATAATTTAAGAAAGTTTACTTTTATGCTAACTTTAAGGTTTTAAGTATCTAATATTTATTCAATTACTCTCTTTTAAATTAAACTAATTGTGTGGCATCTGTAGTACACTAAGGAGATTAAAGTATAAAGGGGCTATAACTTTAAGTACTATACTGATTTCGACATACTATAGAGACGACGGCAGTGAGAGATAGTAGATATTATACTATCATTATTATACGAGAGAATAATAATCAATAGCAGTGTAATGACAATGCATTACTGGCCTATTCAACTAAAGTATATAACTTACTCATACGACGTATGGGTACGCCTTCGTACCTTATACGTCATAACATCAATATAATATGGACTTAACATGATAAAAATATTAATAATAATTAATAAATAATAATAAATTAAATTAATAATTTCAACAATAGAGAATCCGACTCTTTTATTAATATATAATAATAATAAATCTAATAAAAAGTTATTATATTATAATAAATAATAATAATAATAATAATAATAATAATAATTAATAATAATTAATAATAATATATAATAATAAATAATGAATAATAAATATTTATAATTAATAAATAATAATATAATATAAATTAAAAATAATAAAATATATAATAATAAAAATAACATAATAATAATAATAATAATCAATTATATTATTTACATCATACAAATAATAATTCATGAATAATAATAAGTAATAATATAATAATAGTAAACTTCTGGGGAGTAGAGTTGTAATTAAGGTAAATCAATTGAAATATAAATGAGATTATATTATGAGACTTATTCAATACATATAATAATAACAATAATAATAATAATAATAATAATAATAATAATAATAATAATAATAATGAATAATAATATATAATAAATAAATATAATAAAAACATAATAATAATAATAATAATGAATAATAATAATAATAATATAATAACTCAATAATAATAATATATATCGCAATAATAATGAAAAGCCAAGAGATAAATATTTATTATGATATGAAAAGAGTAATTTCAGGGAATAATAATAATAAATAATAATAATAATAAATAATAAATAATATAATAATAATGGGTTATTATATCACAAGCCCTTACTAAATCATATAGAACGATGGCATATAATGCATTATTAAAATAATAAAATATAATATATATATATATATATATATATATGAGATATATTATCGTAGAGACACGATATTAACAAGAAGAATTAAGACAATCTATATCAATAATATCTAAATCACATTACATATAAGATAAACAATACGAAACAAAGAAGAATAGTTATAATAATTACTACAAAAGAATATTGATAAATCTTCTTTCGTTTGATTTAATAATAAATTGCAATATATTATAATATTACTAAGATTAAATCAATTAAATAAATAATTTTTATATTTGCATACTAAGAATATGATATAATAATATAAATAATAATATTATATTTAATACTAATATATTAAATAATATTAAATAATATGTAAATATATACTTAATATTAATATAATAATAATAATTATAATAATAAAATAATATAATAATAATAATATTAATATAAATATAAAAATAATAATAATAAAGATAAATAATCAATAATAATGAATAATAATATAATATAATATAATAATAATTAATAAATTAATATAAATAATAATAATAATAATAATCTTAATATTAAATGAACATTAATAAAACATTTAAATAATTAAATATTAATTAACTAATGCTCCAATAATAAATATAAATAATTTACTAATTAGTTTAAACCTCTTGATACTAATTAAGAATAATATATAATAATATATAAAAAAATTAATAATAATTAAATATATATAAATAAAATATATTAATTAATATAAGTAATAATATAGTTAATTAATAAAATATCTTAAATAGAGAAATTAGACTAATAATATAATCATAATATAATAATTAAATTAATACTAATATCTAGCTTAAATTTTGTACTGATATATAATACATCACTATCTAATGCGTTGAATCGCAAATTATATTATATATACTTGTGATGTTGCTAAATATGTAGTAGCGTTTCTGTTTTAGTCATTTGTTGTTATACCGATGCGTATATATACGATAAGTTTGTGGTTCGTTATTTTGCTAAATACTTAAGGCTGCAAAAATCGAAAGAAATGCTACCAAAGCGTAAGAAGCAATTTCTAAATTCTATAGAAGTTACATTCTGTGATTTGCTGATTTAAAAATCACGTTCTTACGAAAATGTGTTAAACAAAAAACACTTGGATGGCGTGGTAGGCCCTTTAAATTAATCAAATAATTTCCCATTCCAATATAAAATCTGCTTTAATCTAATATTTCTTTCCAATCGATAAAACTCCATCACATAGTTGATCAATTATTTGTGTATTATATAATTATTGTGTTTATTTTTTTTATTTGTTTTATTTCAATTATTAACCGTGCTCCGTCACAACAGCTAATTCCAATTGTTTTGCAAATAAAGTAAAAGATCGTAAGAACTTCGTGTTCGTTTTTGGCACGAAACTCGGCAATTAGTTCAAGGACCAATCAGGAGTGCCAAGAATCTTATGGATGCTAGAGTGGGTAGGTTTAAAGCGTTTTATATATAAAGATTCCAAATTTTTGGGGCTTTGTCATCATTCTGTCAGAAGCAATTCCTGAAACAAATCGGGAGTTTTTGACAGAGATATTAGGTGTGCCTTTGAGGTCATACGTGATTCTCTTGCACAGCGTAAATCCCTCTGGTTGAGAGATGGGTGAGATAGTTTCGAAAGGAAATGCCCTATTGCGTTGGAGCTCGCATCTTTAGTTATTGGGAAGTTTGACCTACATAGTCGACGTGACAGTCCGCACATTTATATTTGTAAACGAGTTGTGACCTCAAGTTATGGGGAATGCCTGTTCGTTTCATGCTTAAAAGAAACTGCCATTGAGCTTGTTGTTAATAAAACGATATAAGAAACTATTGCATTGTGGAAATGTGTTTTGTTTAAAATAGCATGTTTCTAATACTGAAAGTGAAGATCATTTGGAGCAAGGTGCCAATGTAGGCGAAACAGAGCAATATCAGGAGAGTTTAGGAACAATCATAGTGTTGTTTTAAGAGCGAAAAATAAAATGTTATCGAGAAACAAGTAAAAAACAAGTTTATCCAAAAAGGTTAGAGGGGATAAAAGGCTTAAAGGCATAGCAACATTTACGGGAGAATAGAGGGGCGCCCAATTATGCCCCCCCCCTTCATGGAACTCTTCAAACATTTCCCAAATTCCTGCCTTTGCATTTGACCAAAAAAAATTAAATGATTAGAAAGAGCTGATAAAAATAAGGAAATTAGTTCCAAGTAAATGCTAGCAAAAGAAATCACCTAATACTTTAGGACGTAATTTCTTTTAGTTTTTAAATCTCCCTTTAATCATAATTGTAATATATACGATGTTTTACTGTATAAATGAATTTTTAGTAATTTTCCTTTGCTTCTTAATGTTAGACGCATTTTCGTTTTGGTCATTTGTGATTTATCGCTCGATAGAAGAATGCTCACTCACGAGTTTTAAGTAGCTCACGATTTCCGGCTCGCGGATTTCGTGATAGGCTTCTTTTTGGTTTTAAACGGATTTGGAATCGAGCTGTTGTGATGGAGCAGCGTAGTTTTGGTAACATGATAACTTCAATAAAAAAATAATCAAAATGGTTGAATATTACAAATAATTGATCAAACATTGTGATGGGTTATCCATTTGAAGGAGATTAGGTTTAATAGCTAGATTTTATTGAAATGCAAAACCATTCACTACAAATTCTAGACAGGAGCGGGCCTAAGTACACGCGCCATTGTTTTGCATTACTAAATTTTGAGGCACTGCTTAAA
>JABUQX010089556.1:40000-46510 GCA_015478945.1 Trachelipus rathkii | reverse complement strand
CAACGTCGATGACACCATATAGGATTCGGCTACACGATTATACCCCAATCTACCAAAGGGCAAGAAGATTTGACCAAAGGACAAATGAAGAAATTGAAAAACAGGTTCAGGAATTGTGTCTAAAGGATATTGTGGAGCCATGTGCCGCCGAATGGAGCTCCCCAGTGGTACCTGTTAGGAAGAAGGATGGGACACTTCGTCTATGCATAGACTATAGGCGCATAAACAAAGTAACAGAAGCAGATAGGTTCCCAATGGCCAACATTTCAGAAACAATCTTCTCGTGTCATGGGGTGGAATATTATTCTTGTTTGGACTTGGTCAAAGGATATTATCAGATGAAATTAGAAGAGGATAGTAAGGACTTTACTGCATTTTCTACCGTTAGTGGCCAATACAGATTCAAAAGGTTAAGTTTCGGGCTAAAAAATGGACCAGCAGCATTCCAGAGGGAGATGCAGAGGATATTAACAGGATTTAGCCGAGACAAG
Organism: Trachelipus rathkii; assembly: GCA_015478945.1. Lineage (NCBI taxonomy): Eukaryota > Metazoa > Arthropoda > Malacostraca > Isopoda > Trachelipodidae > Trachelipus > Trachelipus rathkii. The sequence continues at coordinate 46,019 of JABUQX010089556.1, read as the reverse complement.
GTGGTGGTATATGTGGATGATGTCCTCCTGATATCAAAGGATTTTAAAGAACACCTACAGTTGATCGAACAGGTCCTACAACGGTTCTCCGAAGCCAATGTCAAAATTAAAATCAGCAAGTGCAGCTGGGTTCAAAAGGAAATTAAATTTTTAGGACATATTCTCAGTAGGACTGGAATAAGGAAGCTCCCAGAATTTATGGATCAGGTGGACAAGTTGGAAAGACCAAACAACATAGGAGAACTCAGGCGGTACCTAGGAATGATTAACTTCCAGCGTAAGTTTATTAAAAACTGTTCAGGAGTGGCAGCACCCCTTAGTGCTCTGACAGGAGGAAAAAGGAAGGATAAGATCGAATGGACAGAAGAAAGGATTCAGGCTTTCGAAAATTTAAAGAGACTGATGAAAGAATCTGTAGAGTTGGCATTCCCGGATTTCACAGATGGTGGTCCAAAATTAGAGCTTTATGTAGACGCCAGTGGATTTGGTATGGGTGCAGGTCTATGTCAGCAACAAGGGAATGAAAAAAAGAGTAATAGCTTATAACTCTCATTCATTCGATGCGTGTGAAAGAAGAGCATCCACCATAGAGAGGGAATTGTTGGCTATCAGGTGGGGAATCAAGAGTTTCCGTCCATTTTTGTTGGGTCAGGAGTTTATTTTATACGCAGATCACCGCCCACTAGTGTACCTCCACACAATGAAGTTAGTAGATGGTAAGTTGGCTCGTGTCTTGGACGACTTAAGCGAGTACAGCTTTCAAATCCATTATTTTCCGGGAAAAGAAAACATCTTTGCTGATACATGGTCCCGTTGTCAAAGGAAACAAGAGGAAGAAACCGATGTCATAAATCTAGAGGCCTTACCAAGAGGTTTAGAAGTAATAAGGGTGGTACCAGGAGGTGCTGATTCCTTGTTTTTGAGCTTACAGGAAGTTTTAAGAACGGAACAATTACATATAGAATACAAAAGAATTAAGGAAATTTCTTACTTTTTGTTTTGATGAACAACAGGAAGATGTATGCGGTTAGATAAACAACCCCAATCACTCACTATTTATATACCATTCAGTATTCAGGAAGAGAACAATCCCAGAGATAGTGAGTGGGCAGCTAGCGACTCGAGTACAACTTTGAAATCTGTTGCATCACGTGGATACTTGTTGGTTCAAGAAAATTGTATATATGGGACCTAATAGTCCAGAGAATCGAAGAAGATGTAAAAAACATTCAATTCAGGTATCTAGGTAGGTAACCTAACATTATTGCTCAATGCCATTAAGAGAAGGTAATGGTTACGTTCCAGATGTAAGCCTAAGGATATACAATAGTAACGAATTTAGCAATCGAGATTTCAAGAGGTGAACACAATTCTTGAGGAGTAAAATGAAGGGATTCATGGATAGTGAAGAAAGTGGAGAAAGCAAAGAAAACTTATTAGAACACCCCACCAGGTGAAGAGGGGACTAGGGTAAATCTACTAATGATAAATGGAAATGAGGACACCAGATCTAGGTTAAGCGCAACGCACAAGTTATCAGGGAGTTGCATGGGCTAAGCAAATTGTCCTATTTGTTAGCAACATCTAGGTTATATGCTTATTTTTAGATAACAGGTACTGTTATAGTTATTGGATACAGGAAGCTGTCATCAGGAGATGTTAGAACTATTTTGGACTTATTTTTGAGGAAATAGAAGTGTGGACATCAGCATCTAAAATGGAATCAACCACCAAAAATTGTTGAGCACCACAGCAGTGCTATCATGGGGGGGGATAGATATCACGCTACAGGAAAACAGTATTACCATTGGTAGTTGTTAAGGATGGGTTCATTCCGGCATGTTTTCTTTTAGGAATGAATTACTTGGTGGAAACAGAAGCGATTCTGGATTTTGGTGAAGGCATCATCGCACACGGGGATGATGAGGATCAGGTTAGTGATGGTTTTCTTGTTAATGTGTATAATGTAATAGCGTGTGATAATAATAGGATTGACAATATTATAACATTAAACGAAATAATGACATTACAGGAAAGATCTAAGGTGATAAAGGAATTGAAGAAGAGGGTTAAGAATAAAAAACAAATTCTTAAAACGGATGTGTCTTTAAAGGAATTTTATAGATATAAGGAGGATCTATTAATGAACAATGCTATATTAGTTAAAAGGATGAAGAACGACAAGTTGTGTGCAGTAATAGGGTTTAAACAGATGGTCAGTATTTGTGTAGTAATACACCGAAACATGGCACACATAGGACAAGGAAAACTAACAGACTTGATGGCAAGGTATGTATGGCATCCAAAAGGTCATACTATAAAATGACCAGGAGAGTGTTGCAGGACAAATGTCCCTATGCTTGTCCAGTTATAAAATAAGGAGATTCATAAGAGTAATATTCCCACCAGTTTGAGAAAATCCAGTTGCTACTCCTTTCGATTAGTAGCAATGATGTAATGGCTTATGCCAAACAAGGAGAGGAAAAGTTGCTTGTCTAGTGAGCTGTGACCACCTGCAGCAAATGGGTTCAGTCAAACCACTAAAAGGATAAATCAGACCAGAAGTGTCACGGGGCATTTGAAGATCAGATGTTACCAACATTTTTGAGGCCCCCATACAAGGTTTTAACAGATAATGGGGTGGAATTCAAAAGTAACAGGTTTAGGGACATGCTCAAAAAGTACAACATAGATCATATATATTCAGCAGTCCTTATAAGCCATCTTCAAACGGGGCAGTAGAGCGCACAAACCGTACGTTTGCAGAGTTCCTGAAGAACATAGTGACAAAGGACCAGGAGTGGGATGATTGCTTACCCAGGGTGGTTATAATTTATAACAACACAAAACACTCAGAACTTGGAATGACACCAGCCGAAAAACTATTAACCCAAACACACACATAAGGAGGGAAAGGTATTACCGATCTCTATGGAAGAGCAAAGCAAATGGAAGGAAGGACATCCAAATTGGCTTCCCTATGCAGTAGGAGTTAAGGTCAAAAGGAAGATTATTTCGGCAGATCGGTCCTTAGAGAAAAAACTAGGTGAAAGATATGAAGGGCCATTCACGGTTGTCAAAGTAATAGCTGGTGGAATGACATATGATGTTGAGGGTCAAGGTAAAACTATGAGGGTCCACTACGCACATTTAAAAGTATGGGCAGACCCACCAGATTACCTCAGGCAGTATTTTGAGAATGAAGAAAATGAGGTTTATTCACAGCATGAACATAGGATTGAAATAACAACAGAGGATGAATTAGAGGAAGCACCAGCAGGTATTATATTTAGTGCGTTCCCGGAGAAAGTAAAAAAGAAAAGAAGGGGTAGGACAGAAACCAAGGAAACATGGGACCTTTTACAATTGGCCATAGGTAAACCAAGCCATAAGAAGGATATAGGAATTCAAACGGAACATTTAGGAGAGGATAAGGAAACACAAACAGAGGCAGAACCTATTCCATCTCCTATAGATACTAGTGATCTATTGGATTGGGTGGATTCAGCACCAGAGGAAGCAACTTCAGATGCGGGATTTGATCTACAGAGTTTCGAAAGAGAGTTAAGGTTCCCTAATGACAGTTACACAATTGGTATAACCATTTCAGACGCTACTGAAGAGGAAGGGGAGGTTCTAGGTAGTATAACTCCGGTACATGATGAGGATATACAGGTAAATAATCATGTCACAAGTAATTTAAATATTCCTTTTTATAATTTCAGATCTATTCATGAGGAATTAAGGGAAGTTGGTGAGGATCCTGAACAATTGATGCTGGTTGATGGATCAGAAGGACAAGGAGGAACCCAACAAGGATCGGAGATTGAACATCGGCCAATGACACGGTCAAGAGGGTCAGCTCCAGATCTTCCGAATGTACAAAAAAGGGTATTGGAGTATGAAAGGAGGGCTGAGGAGAGAAGGGCGTCTAGTGGAAACTAGGTTAGTTTATTACTCTTGTTTATATTATATTTGAACGTTTTTTTTATTGTGTGTTTTATGGGATATTTTCCCTTCTTTAAAGATTGGGTTTCCAATCTTGAAGGGGTGAGTAGTGTCATGAGTCTGGTGACTCATGGCATCTATTTTGATAAACCTTCTAATTTATTTTACGAAGCAGAAAAGTGTTCAGGTTAAAGGAAAAGAACTCATTGTTTTCTTAAAAGAAGTTCTGGTAAACAGTAATATCTGAGTTGTAAGGATTCATTGCAAATCGTGATTACCAACTTTATAAGGATTGTTACTAGGTTGTTATTATCAGTTTTCCAAGGATCTAGTTACGAGCTGTAATTCCAGCTTTTTAAAGGACAAATTCTCCCAAATAATTGGTATGTATAGTAAATATAAAGCGATGGTTGTGATAGGTTAAAAATCTGAAAGTAGGAATAGATTTATGATTTGCTGTTTAGAAATGACGAAATAACGTTTAAAGTTTGTTTAAAATATATCAGTGTTAAAGTAAAAAGTGTGGATAATCAGATACGGGTAAACTAGGGAATATTGTTAGAAATACGAGGAATTACCAAAGAATATTGTAAATTTGATATATAGGATCTTTTGGTTTAAAGGACAGTGAAAACTGTATTAAGGATTGATATAATAAACGGAAAAGTGTTAGTGGAAAAATTGACATAGTAATCTATAGGAAGGAATAGTTAAAAGGATTTAAAGGAGGAATTATGTATATATATATATTATGTGTATATGTGTGTGTGTGTGTGTGTGTGTGTGCGTGTGTGTGTGGGTATTTATACGTACATAGTTAAAAACACATACAAAGGTATAATAAGGATCTTTTAAGATATGAGAGGCTCACATTTGAGAAAAGAGGCGCACACACAATTTAGGTTACAGTTACGGACGAAGGTATAGGTTAAAATCAGATTATATTTATTATTATTATTATTATTATTATTATTATTATTATTATTATTATTATTATTATTATTATTATTATTATTATTATTATTATTATTATTATTATTATTATTATTATTATTATTATTATTTATTATTTATATATGATTATTCGTTATCGTTATCTTCATTATTATATTTAGGGGTTATGAGTAAACTAGTGTCTATTATATTATTGTCCTAGGTTGTTATATTATCGAAATGGCTGAATCGAGTGTTAGGTTATTACTTTATTCGCTAGCTTTATAAATATTATTTGTACGAAAGGTTTTGGGGGGATTATTATTATTATTATTATTATTATTATTATTATTATTATTATTTATTATTTATTATTTATTATTATTATTATTATTAATTATTATTAATTCCGATGGCGTGACTAGTATTGGCGTCATTTAGTTATTTATTTAATACTATTAGTAGAAGGCAATAATTAATAGTTGGTTGTTTCATAATTTCAGGGAGACGAGTTTGGGGCCAGGATCAGACCCGAGTTTTGGAATCGAGTTCAAAGTTGAGTTTAGGACCAAACTTAAAGATTGGATTTTCGATTGGACTCAGACGCAAGGTTGAGTCTAAATAAGGTCACGACTGGATATTAAGGCCAAGGCTGAAATTATTGATCAACTAAGTTGCCAGCCAAATTTGAAGGTCCAGGTTAACCTTAGGTTAGCTACTGAAGGCTGAAAACAGGCTACGGAAGATTCCGAAGGTCGAAAGGTCACACAGGCCGTTTATAAAATTGGATCAGTTTATTCAAAGGAGTGGGGAGCACCTTCCGAAGGATCATTCGTCTGAATAACGACGTTTATAAAGGAAGTATTGCTCTTTTACCTTTTGTAAATGACTTTAACCGAATTTGTAAATAAATAAACATAACCCGGGGGTTATATTGTACTGTATATATTTTTGTCGAAATAAATTGGTATATAACATTTAGCTTAGGTTAGTAATAGGTTATTTGTAAATTAAAGTTAAAACAGCCATAGGTAGGTAGGAATAATATTGGAAAATACTTAATCATTCATATTATTATTATATATAAGAAAAACCAACTTTCTTGTCTTTTCAATCCCCTTTTGTTCTTATTTCACTG
>JABUQX010089556.1:22500-30000 GCA_015478945.1 Trachelipus rathkii | reverse complement strand
GAATTGCCAAAAATAATCTAATTTGCTTTCTGAGTCTAGTAGCAGTAATTTTTTTTTTTCATACCCTCGCGAACCTCCTAAGTGAAAATCACAATAATCAAAATTTCCGCCTTCAGCATCGTGGCCTGACTCCGGGCTCCACAAAACATTAAATTTCTGGCTCGAGCTCGGGCTCGGGCTCGGGCTCCATCATTTAAATAAATGTGACTCTGATTTACCTATTTATTTTACAGCCTCGCTTCCGTAACCACTTCCATCAACAGTACTCTTAATTAAGAGAGTTAAAAATAATGTTTATATGTTCTACTCTCTGTCTGAATGTCTGGCCTACTGCATTTAAGTTGTCAATAAACCCTAACTGATATCGCGAATATAAATAAAAACTCAACACTCCACACCTTTGAGGAATTTCAGATCCGTATCCGCATCATCATCTTATGTGAATTAATTTTCACACGACTCCGTATTCAAAGGTTTTGATTAGTGACTTTCAAGAGATTATCATTCGCATTTATATAACTATCGAGAAAGTGTATACTTACTAAAATTACAACATCAAACATTTCCATGATCGAAATTTCGCAAAAATTATAGACTTTCGTCACTTCATGAACCACATCTGGACCTTTCTAAACATTGAATATATCTGACATCCATAAACACCCATATCCTGTTAAAAATCTCCATTCGTGGTTGTCAAAATTATTGACATGCCCTAAACCACTAAATTTATACATAATAATAATTATAAAAAATATACTAAATATATATAATATATATTATATATATAACCGTCCTTATCGAATGCAAGAAAGAGTAAAGAAATAAAAATTCTTATAGTATTATATCTCTTCCTCAATCATATATATATCACTTAAATACTTTCGTAATATATATATATATATATATTATAATTAGTTATTATTATTATGTTATATATTATTTTTATTTTTATTCTTATTATTATATTATCTTTATTATTATTATTGAGTGTTCGTTATTATAAACTTAAATTTATTATTAATTTCTCTCATTTATTTATATTATATTGATTTTCAGTATTATTTGATTATATAACTTTATATTATTATTATTATAATTTATATTATTAATTATTATTATTATTATTATTATTATTATTATTATAATTGATTATTAATTACTATTAGTATGATTATTATTACTGTTATCATTATTATTAATATTATTCTTGTTATTATTACTATTATTACTTATTATTATTATACCTATTTATATTATCATACATTATTATTTATATTATCATTATTATTATTATTATATTATTATTATTATTATTATTATTATTATTATTATATTATTTATTATTGAATTATTATTATTTATTTATTATTATTTATTATTATTATTATTATTATTATATTATTTTTAAAAGTATTAAATAATAATTAATAATAATAATAATAATTTATAGATAATAATAATAATAACTAATATATAATAATTAATAATAATAATTAATGAATAATTTCACTCAATAAACTTCTCGTCGTATTGCCTAATTGGAAACCAGATATCAACATATAATTATTCAACAGCGACAGAATTTAACGTAGGTTTATCTCTTATTGATATGAGAAATCCAATTAATTATAGGTATAAAAAAAAACTCTTTTTAAATTAATTAAAAACTGACTATAAGTAATTTTTATTATTATTATCAAATATTTGAGCAGATTGAAATGCTGATTAAGGATTGAATTAACTGTGTGTCGAAAGGCCTTTTTTTTCCGAAAATCTTTAGAGCGTAGTGTATTATAATATATATATATATATAATATAGTATATATTAGGTATATATATATATATATAGGTTTATAAATTAGTATATATATATATACTCTATACTACTTATCTACTCCTAAATACAATTTATTATTATTCTCTCTCATATATATATACTCACACCTGAGTTTATTACTACGTTATTGTATATAGGCTCTCTTTATTAGTATTATTTATTATTAATACCTTTATATATATATAATATATAGTAGTATATTTTATAATAGATAACTATATATATATATATAAATATTATATATAAATTATATATATATATATATAGTATAAATATATTATATTACTTTAAATATAATGAACAGAGTGAGAATAAAATTCCTTTATGAAACTTATATATATTGCTTTTAAATAAATATCTAATTGAAATGGACCATAGACTAGATCCTTCTACCTTATAAATCTGTTATGTCCTATGAGTATATATACTATATGATATATTATAATAGTGTAATAATATATATACTAGTATAGGCTGATTCAGTGGGGACTCTTTCACCGATAGAAGTCTTTTAAATTAAATTATTGCATTTTTTTCCACTTTTAGGAGAGGGTTTTTTTTTCCTAACTGAGTATAAGCAATAAAGTATAGAAGCTTTGTTCGCTTCAAACACGAGAATAGTAATTATAGATAGTAAGAGGAGAGCTATTAAAGTAGATCTATTTAACTCTCTAAAATTCTATGTAAACTAGCGTAACCTAAGATTAACCTTTACTTCTTAACGTATCAACTCTCACATTTAATGTAATTTATTTCTTATATATTTATTCATCATTTTTATATCACTTTTTTCACTCACTCCACTTCCCACAAAGAATTATACATCTGATTCTGGCTCATCATTGCTCCATATTTGTAGATTGTTGATAATGTGCTTAGAAAAAATAAAAAATAACAAAATTTTTATCTCGTCTTTAACAAACCAAGAGTCTTAACTCTAGTAAGCATGATATTCCTCAACCGAATGTCCACATTAATTATACGTTATAAAAAATTATAGGATATTATAGGTTATTGGAGTATATATATATAGTATACCTATTTTATATATATATAAAACTTAAACAACTTTATATACCCAAATCATATATATATCAATTTATAATCCTATATACAATTATACTATAGATGCCTTATTAATTGGGTTCCAGCAAAATTAATCAGGGGCTCTTCGTTATAATATATATATATATATATATATATATATATATGTATATTTTACCAATTTAGTATTTACATAAATAAAACATAATGTTAAATACTTAACAGGATAGCACTATTAGAATGGAGTTATTAATATATTGCTATAAAATATAGGCATAAATATTCCATTTGCAATTCATCAAGAAACAATGCTAAGTATGTAATTGAGCCATGTACATGACTACTTATAGTTATATTAGTGAGATTTATATGTTAGTTATACCACCTGCCTTTTATAATGAGGTACCAATTTATATTTTTTTTCTGCATCTGTGCCTTTAAACTGCCATAAGGTAAAAATTCCAATATAATTATATATGACTATGTCAATCCTATATATATATATATAATACAAGTCCGTACACTAGTGAGTGATCTGACCCTCGCCTCGGCTCCTTAATGAGTGTATCATGAAATTAATCAAGATATGTATATTCTGATCTTAGAGTCTCTTAATTTTGTAGTATATGAGAGAATATAATAATAATAAGTAATTCCAATATATAAACTGAAAAATGAGTACACATATATTGTTGATGGAAAAAAAACTAAATTGTTTTGTAAAGGTGTTTTTTAAGTTAGTGTCTGTTGGGAAGAACAAAAGGAGAATCTTTAAGCGAGCAAATACTGCCGGAGCGATTGAAATAAACAATAACTTTTCTGATTGGACAACATCTATGAGACGCAGTCAGCAATAAAGAAAGTTTAAGAGGTGTTGCGTAAAGCGTGTCAAAATATAAAAGTGTGATTGTTGTTTATTTGCATCTTCATATGCAGAAGGAGACAAGCACTTCTCAACATACTTAAGGCATAAGGAACAAAACTAGATTGTCTCGACTTATTATTTGAAATAACCAAGGCGCGACAATACAGTTATTTTTTTTAACTAATTCACTAACCTATATATCTCTACATTCAATGTACCTAGATCCTAAATCCATAATATACACATATAACCCTAACCATAAATCACCTTAACGCGAGTAAACACTCCCTCCATCCTAAACGATCCTATACCTTATAATTCATACCTTATATACTCTATTACCTACCTAACCTTAACCTAGCCTAACCTAACCTAACCTAACCTAACCTAACCTAGCCTAACCTAATTAAGAAGATTACGCAGTGGTGTTAACATTTTTCTCATATACCACATAGAAAAAAAATAATGGACAAACTAATACGAAATGTACGAATAATGTTAGGTGGATATACGATGAGGTATTATTGTGTATACGGATTTAGAAAGTTTTCTAACAGCAATTTATGTTTGCAAATGTTGAGATGGAATCATAGGATACATTTATCTCTTACAAAACTCTACATTTTATGGACTCTCAAGTAACGTATTTCTTAATCATATTTAGGAATTGCGTCTTTTCAAGCCAATATTAAAAATAATATCGATGCTGCCTGCTTTTGAACAAAGGTTTAAAGGTATATCCATTTCTATATTATAAATTATATTATTTTATTTATTGATAAACATGATTTCTCGTTTCTTCTGCTTTCTGATCTCCAATTTATTTATTTCTTACTTCATCATTTTATTTTTCTGTATTAATATTTTAAATTTTAATTTGTCTTACTGTATATATATAATTATAATATAAACACTTATAAAGACACATTACAATTGGATAATGCCAAACCTTGATTAACAGAAAATCATAATTAAATTAAAAAAACATATTTGAAATAACCATGCTAATTACATATTGCTATAACCATGCTAATTACATATTGCAGTGACATTTTTAACCATGTTTATCATATTCCATAAATATAATAATCTTAACCTAAATGCCAGCATAAAAGACTAAAACAAGCTTTATATACCTACAACTCTTACATCACTTATATTTTATATACTAATGAAAAAATATTTATTATATTATATAACTAAGCGTTGTTATCTCCAGTAAACATAATGTGTGGACTACCACTGAAAGAATGTATATGATGGGGTAGTACTCAGTATTGCAACTCAATACAAAAAAGATCGACTATTATAACGAATAGAACTATAAAGAAGTTCTCAGTGTTCTTGCTCTTTAAAAAGGCAAAATAACATTTATACTTAAGCACACATCCTTACTGCTTTAAATACTCTACTGCCAATATTGGCATTATCTTAATGATAAGTACACTCGATAAAAACCAATTACACGTAAGTAGTGAGTTTTACATTATATTGATTAACGTTTTTGCTTTTTTACTATCGGTTGTGTTTACGTATTAATAATTGTTAATCGATATCTCCAATGTAATTCAGGATCTGGGTTATTACTAATTAATTAATAATCATAACTATAATAATTAAAATATGAGATTATACTAACATAAAATTCACAAATAATAAATCAAATTATAACAGTAATTGACATAATAAATAATAAATAATGATGTTAATTATCTAATATTTTCAGTAGTTCTATTAAAATAATGAAGCATAAATCATATAATGTTAATATATGTCTTATGATAAATAGATTACCTCCATACGAATTTTTACTTATACTGTGATAGTCCTCTATATATACTCTAGCATCTAGCATACCAATTGTGTGCCTAAATAGACTATATACCTTAATTAGAGAGTTGTTGGAATTGTTACTACATTCCCTCAGAGAACGAGTTTACAGTAATAGTAAATAGAGGACTGTTATTCTCAAGTTTAAGCCTACATCAGAACCTCTCTCAGAGGACTGTGGAAGCTCAGAGAGAGCGCTCCGCTGCTATGTATGCAAGTATGAAGTTGCAAGCGTACGCACCCGATATGATGACTCTCTCCAAATATCCCAGGTGTATGTTCTCTGAATATTTTTTTGGTATCTCCATTGGAATGGAACTAATTATATTTCTACGAGTCCCCTTAAAAATTTGGATATTATGTTTCTATAACCAAACATTATGATTTTTATGTAATTAATCTAGACATCTTGCGAGAGTTGATTTTTGAATATACAATAGTGCTCTCTCAACTCGTGATCACCATAATAAAAGTTCTATTATAAAGAGTTCTAATAGAATTGTTAAGAATTCAAGGCAGAGACGCGAAGAGGTTTGATAGTGACTAGAGATAGTAGATTCACACCGACTAAGACACTATATATCGGTAACCTCCATTAAATATGCGATATCTGATTACTGTTCCTCATATACATAGGACCTTTTTCACTTACGCCATAAACTGAATGGCTTTTTGGTCCATGCACACTGTTATGCATTAGAGACACACATGCGCTACTGTAGTCGAATATGAAAGTCGGTTAGCGTCATCAAAGACGTACATATACCGAGTCTAACGTTTTGGGTTGTATATCCATAAGAATGTTTCATAAGCACCTTAACTCGTTATATACTATTTGTCAATTGCGGAGTAATAGTTCAAATAGATATTTAGAGTCACCAAAGTTATTCGGTACACACTCCTTCACGCTTTAATATATACATAGTTTATTCATCTATGAGATTTGCCGGAAGATTCGATAAAATTAGTGGTTATTTATCTATCAAGTACTACAATCTAATGGTCGTTTTGTGGAAATTAACTCTCGAATATCACGTTCTCGGTGTAAAAAACAGAGCTTCGTCATATAGAGAGCAAACCAACAGACCAGATATTTGTAGAATACCTGACTGAGTCAATTAAATTAGTTTTCAGTTACTGTTGACTGGTTTATAATAGCAGGAACTATGTACAAAAACGAAGTCTTCGTGGACAGTCATCCTCTTCAAGTGTCTGTACACGTTGTACATGATACGCAAACAATGACTTTGCTTTAGTATCACATGTTGTTAGTAACACGCCATACTGATCTACAATATCCATATAATATTATATTGATTTTTTCTCATATCGTGATGTTCATTAGCGTGATTCTCTTTAGAGAAATATTAGGTTGATACTGTACCTAAGTGATCCTCAATCTATTGTCTTCAACGTGGGGTGCAAGATTATGTTCCCACAATTAATCTCCGTATAAATAAGTGCTCATTGATAACTTGTCTTCCTCAATCTGATGGCGTCTCATTAGGTTATAAATGAGTGCCCTGTTATACACTCAGTTTCTTTAGTGATATAAATCTTTTTGATAAAGGAATAATTTCTTATCCAGGATTAAGAGACAGATCTATTAGGGAACCGAATGATCATCTCGTTTATATATATCGTCTGTTGACAATTTTGCTTATAACTCTCTATATCCAAAATAGGATGTCCTCCGTATCACTATGCAAATATATAAATGCTGTCGGCCATTTCTATGAAAGTTAATATGCAGACTCCTAATTTATATGTCGCAACATAACAACATAATCACTTATCACTGTATACATCGTCAATCCAAATTTATATGTGTATGGTTATATTAGATGAGCTATAGCAAGATATCGAAGTGATAGATACGAACACACTCCTGAGTATAATGATTCGATTGATGAATATAAGG
>JABUQX010089556.1:0-20000 GCA_015478945.1 Trachelipus rathkii | reverse complement strand
TATGACGCCCTCAGTAGTGGGTCCTAATAATCCTAATACTACACCTACATACAAAAAGCCCTGCTCAATTATACTTCACTATTAATTTATGCATCATTTTTATTTCTCGACCCCTGCCAATACTCACATTTACTCACTCCTCCAAGACATTTCTTTTGCTGACTCAATTTCCACTTATATTCTTCTAGGTATCTCCAGCCAGTATCGTATATATAATCCCAACACACTACTACACACATTATTAACATCCGCTTAACCAAATCGATCTATATTCACATCCATTTCTATTACCAACTATGAACATAAAACCATCTCATAAACATATTCTTCATTTATTTACTCTATTCTATCCCTTTATCTATACCATACTAAACTCTCTTAGTAATATTACACGTTTACTCTCTCTCATTTTAATCAATTTACTTCTCACACCTAACACGCTCATACCTCATATTAGGATATTGTTCACATAAGTCCATTATGTAAACACATATATGTAAACTTATAGTATCTATACTCTATTCCAGACCATAGTCTTATTCTTAATACTATACATTAACACAGTTATCAACATAACTTATCCCATCACGCAAGACACTAGGCGCACTCAATAGACTTAATCTCTTTAACATTTCACACCAAGTGAATTATTATTAATTGCACCAGCCTCTCACTATCCTATAGCCAATTCACATAACAATACCTCTAACTACACTCGGCATCATCCGTTCTCTTTTCGTCCTAAAATATTAATAAATATATAATATATATTATATATACCGCGATCTTTATCCACAACCACGTGAGCAAAATGCTAAATAAAGGTTTCTAAAAAATATATAGCAATTCTAGACATAAAAAAAGGTTGTCACCCCTGCTCTACATTCTATAAGGTTACCGATAAATCTATATAATTCACCCTTAATTTCTGAAGTTTCCAATATTATGTTTATGTAAATTATCTTTATTAGGGAATACGTTCCAATTACTAATAAGTCATTGTAATTTCAATAATTGATGACACGAAATAGGTGATTTAAAGCGGGTCACTTGTTTCACCAGTCGTGCTCTCAAATCATACGGGCACGACCTAATACCTATGTAAAGGCGATTCCAGATAGGGTGTGTCTTCATTACCTCATATACTCGTTATTATGCACTACACCTCCAGTGCCTTTTACTTATTAATCTCAATCTCTCGTATTGATCATTTAACGGAAAACCTGCATCGTCCTTACACACGCTTCGCCTAACATGATTCGAATTTTTCCATATCTTAACCACACAGTCCATGTGAGGAGATACCGTGCTCGTTCTCTAAGTAATATTCCGGACCGGACTCTTCCTCATAATTCCTTTTTCGACTTACACTTCTGTCACGAATGATGTTTCAGTTGTCGTCTTAAATATCTATACTTCTTTAATTGATCATCTGACACATGTTCGTATGGATGTAGTCTCTGAACTTCGGGTCACATCCGAATCTGTGTTTGATTTTATTAACACTTCTGTAAGCTTATTAATAAGTTATACACACATAACCTAAAGTAAATGACTTAGTGATAGCAATATTATGTTCATACAAAAAGAGTGTAAACCTAAGGACTCTCTGAATATATATAAAGTAGACGCATAAGGTTTATATATATATATATATACGATATATATTTGTTATAGGATAATCAAGAATATTTCGCAATTTGTATATCTTGCGGCTAGGTATTTCAAGGCACCTCACGAAGTAATGTGGAGGTCTTAATTCGGTATAAATTTTACATCAAGCTGGTTACGAAATTAATACCTATTATATATCTCAATAATATATACTAATTAAAATACCTAATAATTCCGGCACCACCGTATGGTACCTTCGCCCGATGAAGTGGTGTTAACACTATTGGGCATTTAGTGACTATCTTTTGGGTTAAGCATAACACATCTATGGATTAATGGGATGAGATCACGAATACAGAGGGTATTAAGATTTCCGCTTAGTGCTTGTGCTGTTCGCAGAGAATAGACGTGAGGTCTAACATCCATGTGGTCTTGTAAAGTTATTCCAGGGACAATGTATAGAAGGAGAACGTAACATATCGACCCTCGCTGTACGAGTGACGTACATACTTCTGTAAAGATGAGTTGCCTTCTTTTAGGCAGTCTTAGCGTGGCAGATACTAGTATTCGCGATGCCGTCTTTGCGGATCATCTTGGTTTCTCTCATTGAAGTTTGTTCATGTTGAGTGTCGCGAAAAGAGCTATAACCTTGTATTGTTTGATCTTATTATTTGCGTTTTGAGGCGATTTTTTGCTGTTTGTAGAAGATTGCTCCTGCGTGGAGAACTAAGTTTGGGAACTGCTCGTAGAACTATATAATAGAGTAGTGCGTCGTTTCTCAGACGGAGTACGGTTATTGAGCAGGGTTGTGATGCGTGACTTTCTGTGTACTTCAGACAGTCTCTGCTCTACGCTATGTTCACGAGTTGGTCTCATGTCGTATCGGATGTCAATATACTCTGTGCGGCGATGCTTGTGTGAGGATGGAGATGTCTAACGTCGACTACTGTCCTATGTATAGGAGTGTCTACACTCTTATTGCTTTGACTTAAGCACGCGCGTGCTGCTGCCAAGTGCTACAATATACATTATCAGAGCAAGTCTATTCATCATATTCTAAACAGAGAATTGAGGGGCAGCCCATATTTACTTTTAACTTCGTACTCTAATGAGTGGCAACCGATGTTATAGTAGATCTGAGCTTGATTCAGCTGACTCGGTGTGATTCGAAAAATTAAGGTAACTACTACAAAGGCTCGATAAAGCGTTTCTCAGCAAATAGACGAACTCCCTAATAGGATATACGGTGAGTGTGTTCTCTATTACATAGTGAAGCGTTTGAACACTGCTCAAGAGAAAACTCAAAATTGCGGTGGGGGGAATCCAGGACAAAAAAGGTATGATGCGGGCGTATCTATGCACATGCACGTAACGTAAATATTGTGGTTCATACGAACCATCTAGCTCCTAGTTTCTATATCCTTCTGCGAAGCATTTCTGACGTATTATTGCTCGATAAATTTTTGTTGTGAACTTGAGTGCGGAAGTGTAGACTATAAGGCTATACGTAATATTTAGCTGTGAGTTTGTGAGTATCATACCGGTAAAAATCTCTCAATAATCTGTATATGTGGATGATAGGTTATTGATAAAGTAGATATAATTAAGAGTAGTTTATATATAAGATAGGTATATGACAATAGTGATAATAGGATAGTAATATTAATAAGTAATATGATTGCTATAGATAAATTGAGTATAGTATATATAATAATAAAGAGTGGAGTAATATATATATGATTCTACCTACCTATTTATATATGAGTATGAGGTATAATGATTTGGTATTTGTATGTTTGTAGATTAGTATGCTAGAAATATACTTATTATGGAAGAGAGTTTAGATATATATTATATATAGTGATATATATAGGTAACTATATATTTATTATATATATATATTTTAGTATATATATATATATATAATATATTATATATATATATATGGGAAAGATAAATAGAGATGTACTGGACATAAACGTTTGGTTCGTCTGTAACTGAATATAAGAATGAAAATACCTTTTATAGAATTAGATTTGACTTTTGGTTAGGAGATGAGAGGTTCTCTGAAATTTGACCAGAAACATATTCAATAACGGTAATATCTAATAGATAAGTACTATAATAAGTAATATGTGTTATATTATAATATTAGTAGTTTATATTATATATAGTGAGTGAGGTGAAGTGAATAGACCTTTATACATGATGTTGAAGTTATATGTTATATAAAAAAAGAAAAATATATCTATACTCCAGTTTTGTACTCGACCCACATATTATTTAATTTTTATAATTTTTTTTTTAATATTTTAATATATATATATACTATATATATATTTATGTAGCATAGCTAGGTGAATATAAATGTTTATATATATTTATATATGTTATATTATATTACATATATATATATATACTGAATTTATAAATATTTATAGGGTATATATATATTAATGTTTATAGTTATATTGAATAAAGTAAGGAGCGGTATAGTGGTATGTCATATATATATATATATATATATATCTAGATAGTATATATATAAAATAATCATGGAAAATAATTGTGTAAATTAGGCATAACTAAGGTGGTAATATATACTGGTTGAATGTTTATATATATCGTTGTTGAGTAATGTTAAACTGAGGTGAATCATATATAGTATGATTATTTAAGTGCGTCATATATACTATATATGTATGAGTGTTCTTTACATTAAGGGTATATATGTATGATTAATCACTCAAGTTATAGTTAATGCTTAGTATTAGTTAGGGATAATATTTATGGTCTGGATAAGATATATAGGTTAATTATTATTACTATATATATAATATATTTACAATGTTTAGTTATATATCATAATAGTATATATATATATACTAATGGACTTCAGGAAACTGGTTTTCTAGAACTTAGGGAATATGATTCGAAAAAATAGATAACTAGGGAGGACTTTATATCATAGGTAGGATATCATTGATATACGTTCACTAATATAGAGTAAGATTAAGGTATTTATATATATAGTGTTGTAGTAGAGAATATTGGTATATATATATTATAGTGAGTAAATGAAAGGAATAAATTAGTATATAAATGATATACTAGTTATTAGTAGATAATGGTTTGGTTACATATGCATTAGGAAAGTGTAATATATAATAATGTAGATACTAAGTATAATACGCTGATATTATCTCTCACTGAGTTAATATCAGTGTAGAGTGTATTATGATGGTAAGAGTTAGTATATTTATAATATTATATATATATATATATTTTATAACATATGTATTTAGGGTATATAATGCGAATACCGGTATGGTTGATTCAAGAGAAAGTAAAACCAGTGAGGACATGCGTCTCAGAAAAGGAATTCACTTGAGTGAGAGAGATATAAATATTGAGTTTGGCAGATATAGGCGTAGAATAAAGAAAGGTGCATAATACAGGCATATATATAGTATATATATTAGTAGCATATAAATTAGTGTATGTATATACATATTGGGATATTATAGTTATATATATATATATATATAGAGGATAGGTATGTATTATGTGATTAAGCCATCACTTGGGCCAAGGAATGAAACCCCACATTGACGAGAGGTTATAGTTTGTAAGGTCAATCGTACTATATATATATATATATATATTATATATATATGTATATGGGTTATCCCAGTATGAAGCCTCCTAATGGAGGCTTTTTTACAGCATCTAGCATAGACGTAAGTTTCATCTTGGTAAAGTCTTTTGGAATTAAAGTTAGTCAAATTTCCCTGCTCACCTCTTGCAATTTTATCTACTTGCTTATCTAAAATATCTTCATTTTACTTGGCGGTTTCGCCTCAGTTTTATAGGTATTATATTTATATTATCATATCACCTGCCTTCAGGTCTTGTGATATAGGAGATTTAAATAGTAATTGATATGATATGTATGTATGAGTATATATTATTTGTAATAATTCGCTATAGATAAGTTTATTGATACCATTCTAACGTTTAGAGATGATTACTCCAGAGCTCATTACCTCTTGACCATACGATGACTTAAATAGGTAAATACTCTCATTTATTTACCTCTGATAAAGCTTAGCTTTCTTCACATAGAGGAGTGAGGGCTATCAGTATGTCTTTGAGACTCACTCCTAAATCTCCGTCGGGCCTTCTCCACTCGACTTCACACTCGTGAGTCTCATAGAGCAACATCTAAGGTAATATTTTATTTAATCTAGTCAAAATTTTAATCTCATAATAAAGCTAGGCTTTCAGAGAAAAATGATGGGTTTCTACTATTAGTGCTCATACGTGAGTTGGTCAACGATTATATATAGGTAATGTCGCATGGCATATGTTGTACGGCTTACCATCTCAAAAAGTAAGGATTCACAAACCCATTAATGAAACACATTAACAAATATATACAATAATATAAATTTATTACAGATTATTGCTATAACAAACATCTTTAGAATACTATAAGTTTACCGATATTAGAAAAATTAAACCCAGTATGTTGCCCTAAACCTAGTAGTTGAACGGTGAGGCTACAACGTCGTATACGGAGGTTAAGGTGTCCAAGACCACGCCTACCTACCTACTTGGTGGAGCTTGGCTTTCAGAGGTTAAATTAATGATATTAATATATATCCTTTTATAGTTCAGTTAAGTATTGTAGTCATAAGTTCAGACGTTCTAGACTGTACCTATTATTTCCAAACAACGATGCATTTTTAAGTAATAGTTCTAAAATACACGACTATTAAGCTGTACCATTATCAAATATTACTAAAATAATTTAGAATTATAAATTGAGCTACATAATATATCTTAATTAGAATATATATATATATATATAATAATATATATATTAATATATATATATATATATATATATATATATTAATTAATATATATTATAATATTATTATTAATATATATATATATATATATATTATATTTAATATATATATATATATTAATTAATATATATATTATATATATATATTAAATATTAATATATATATATATATAATATATTACATATAGTATATATATATAATATAATTATATATATATATATATATATATTATAATATATATATATATATATTATATATATATATTATATAATATATATTTAATATATATATATATATATTATATTAATAATATATATAATTATATAATTAATATATAATATGTAAGTTTTTCATAAATAACTATATATATATTGTATCTATATATATATATATGTAATACTATGTATATAACATTAGATTAATCCAATAGGTAGGTCTCTGATTGTTACTAAAACTTTGAATATCTGACAGGTCGCAGTGTGAACAAAATTCTTGGATGCACTTTTAGTACTTATTAGAATTACATATGGTGATGGTGTTAATTCATCTTGTCGTACTAAAATGTGTATAGTTATCATATTTTTTAGGAAATTGGGTAAGTTACTATATTTTTACGAGTTGCCATGTGTTATCCTCGTAAGTACTTAAAAATATAACATTTACATATAAAAATCCGCCAACCCCTTGAATACGCTTGACCAATCCTTACGCGTTTGTCAACCACAGTAAGTCTCACGTTGTTGTTCATATGCGTTAATATGCATATATTTTAAAGCACACTTATGACTATTATCCCTATATAGTAAGCTTAGGCTATATAATTACTTTTCATTTACTTTAGTATTGGTGTCTCAAGATAATAGCAGAGTTGAACTGTTTTGGCATATTTATGTTTAAATATATATATACTAAGTATATATATATATATAATATATATATATATTAATAAACAGAATTTTACATTATTTTATTGGTTGATTTAATAGATGCATTTTAACTTTCCTATTTATTTATAATATTTGTATATATTTATTTGCTTATTTATGGGCATTAAAGATTCATAGAGACTTAAACATTTTTTATAAAAAGTAATGTATATATATATATTATATATTACTATAATATATTATGTATATTTATTATATTAATTACAATGGTTGAGTATAATTATAAAAAAAGAATCTAAGTTGATTTGAACTCTAGTAGTAATATATAAGTGCCAAATAAATATAAATTTAAATATTAGGCAGGTCAAACCTTATTTACCTCATAATGATATGAAATCTGAATACTCACTCACCTCTACTACGTTCACAAGTCTATTCTAAGTATTATTGTTATTATCTCATTTAATAAATGGCCACCCTAACTTGAAAATAACTATTAGATATAGCTAATAGTAGATAGCAGTAGGATAATACATTATCTCATAAATATGATCAAAAATATAAATCTACGGCTTTGCCGTTATTATGTACGTTATATATTTGTCGTGAAGTTATCAGTATACAGTATAGTGTATTTTCAGATTCAATGATACGCTTTCTAAGAAAGAGCCTAATTGATCATATTGTTATTTTTCACATAAAAGAAAGTCTAGCTCAGTAATATTTGCTTACTATTCTTCATTTTTTATCCGAAAATCTAAGTGAAATATCCTTTAGATCACTTTTCCGGCTATTTGCTCTTGTAACACACTATCATATATTTGCGGACCTGTGTTTGGATGACAAATGATCGTGGAAAGATCTATTAGACTAATATTTGTATATATACATTGAACATTACTAACTCAAAGTCCTCAATAATCTTAGTTATACATATGATACCATAAATCTCAAATGAAAAGATAATAGATATACATATCTGTTTAAGGTTAAGATAAGAAATAATTAATATTGTATTGTATTAATTATTAATATATTATTATTATTTAATTATTATTAAACAATTATTAAGCATACTATAATAGCAATAAATTTTATCATTTTCTTATTATTGACCATTTATATAATTATTATTATTATTATTATATTATTATTTATTATATTATTATATAATTATTAATATTTATATATAATTATTTCTCTTATATTATATTATTATATTATATTTTTAATTTAATTATTATATATATATATATATAATAATTTTTATATTTATATTTATTATTATAATTATTACTAAGATATTATTATTTTTATTTATAATTCTTTAATAATTATTTATTTTTTTAATTAATTATATTATATTTTATTAATATTATATTATTATTTTTTATATATTATAATTATTATATTTAATTTCATTATTATTATAATTATCATTTTATATCTATTTTATTCATTAATTATTATATTATTATTATATAATTTATATTATATTTTATTTAATTATTATTTATTATATTATTATATCAATCTTAACATGCTACTATAATATATTTATTATAATATTTTTAATTAGAATATTTATAATATTATTATTATTTATATATTTAAAATATAATTATTATTTAATTATTAATATCATTATTATAAATTTAATTAATTATAATATAAATTATATATATTATAAATTTATTATATTAATAAATTTATAATATTATTATATATATATAATATTTAATTATATTATATTATATATTTATATATATATATTAAATATATATTTTGATTTAGATTTAATCGGATGGAGATCGAATGATAATAAATACATATTATATAATTATTATTTATATTTTATTATTTCTTATTATATATTTATTATATTATTATATATTATATATAGTATATTATATTATATATATATAAATATATTATATATATATATATATATATATATATATATATATATGTACATAGATTTTATATAAACATTTAGAGAAAAAGATTTTAAAGTGTATAATAATAAATATATTAATATATAATATATAAATATATTATATATATATATATATATATTATATATATATATATATTAATATATATATATATATATATATATTATATATATATATAATATATGTATATATATATTATATATATATATATATATATATATATTGTTACTGATCTGAACTATCTTTTTATATCTTTTATACCTTTTAATCTATTCTTTTATCATCATTAACTTATTAAACATTTTATTTCATTAACTTTTGCGGAGGTCCCTGGAAACCAAAAGGTCCCATATATATTTTTATTTGCAGAATGGAAAGGAGGTAATAATTGATACGCTACCAGATTTTCGTATTATAATAACAAAGACATATAAATAGACACATAAATAATTTCATTTAACTCCTATACTAAATATTTTATACTAAATTTCTAAACTCAGACAGAGGCAGAATTTTCTTCACTAATCACGGCTCGGAGCAGGACACAAACTGAGGAAGAGGCAGATCTTAACACTTTCAAATAACAAGGAGAGAAAATATCTAATTAATATCATTGGCAACTTTCTTAATAGTACGGATAAATATTATTTTAAAATGTCACTTATTTAATTCAGTTGATAACTTTGCAATAGCTTTTAAGAATTTAAATCACCTTTATTACTTTGTCCTAGGTTATACCTGGCAATGTTCAAAAATGTTTAGGTAACAATATAAATTCACTTTATTCAACTGTTAAAAGTTTAGCAAATATTTAAGCTACTAAAATCGTTATTCGAGTATTTTTTTAATGTCAACACAACAAAACACTTACAGTTTTAAATCCTACGTATTATTTTGTCACTCACTAGTACTTTATACATGATCCAAAATGCGTATAATGGACAAATTTCTTAAATTGTTTCGTCTGACAAGATTTCACACCCATCTATTTTAGTAAACACTGCTGGCTGGATTGTTCCTTTGTCATCGATACACGGCTTCAATAATTTTAAGATTATGACTCCAAACCTCGTTCCAGACTCATTCCCTAAAAATGCAAACATTTTGTAATTTATAACTTTACTTTTTTTCTAAGCGGCAAAATCTTTACTAAAATAAACAACAAGTTTGGGACTTACCGATTTAATCGGGAAACTATTTCTTCTTTTTTTCTGTTCTATGTTAAACTTATCCTTTTTAGAGCCTTCTCCTTTGGACTTCCCTCGGTGAGATTCTAGTGCAATCTGACTCGTTCAAAATATATATCCATCGACCTTACCTTTGCAAAAAGCGAGCTGCTTGGTAAGCTCGTTATAATATATATTTATATTATATATAATATATAAATAAATATATATATATATATATAATTATATTTAATTGTATTTAATTATATTTAATTATTTTAATTTATTTTAATTATATTATATTTATTTTATAATTATTATTATTATATATATATATTATTATTATTATTATTATTAATTATTTATATATATATAATAAATTATTATTATTATATATATTATATTATTATCTATTATCATTATATTCAGAAAGCCTATAGCTTTTTATAAGATTTATCGATATTCTAGATATAAATGTTATATTATATGATATTCTAAATTAGCTCTATGATGTGGAATATTTATGTGATATTAATCTCCGATTCTGTATTATTATAATTGTATCTGATTTATAAGATCCCTAATCTATTTAATTGATTCACTAATTTTTTGATCTATTTCAGGTAATATTATTTGATATATTCCTCATTTTTTACTCTCATTTTTTCTATTTTTTTATCTTTCATTTTTTAAATAATATAGCGTGATAAGATAATAATTTTATAGAATAATTATAATTAATTCTGAAAGGATTATATTATAAACATCATTTTTAAAATTGATCTTGTAGGAGAGATAAATTAGTAAGGACCCTAAATGGATAGTAACTTGTGAATAATAAATTTATTATTATATTATTTATTATATTATATATTTATATAAAAAAAAAAAAAAAAATTTTTGTTTATATTATTATTTAGATTATTTATATTATTATATTTAATTAATTAATATTTATTTTCATTTATATTTATTTTATTATTATTAATTATTAATATTATTTTAATTTAATTGTCTAATATATTATAATTTATATTTACATATTAATATTATTATTATTATTTATTTATCTTTTTCTTCATATTAAAATGATAAAAATTTGTGTCTTCTGATGTTTATCATGTATATAGTATGTATTAATTTCTATGTGTATATTTCATCAGTACGCTATCAATATATATATTTGGCTTGTTATCAGTTCATTTATTTGATATCTTTATCTTTAATGTAATTATTATTATTATTATTTTATAATATTATATTAATTATTATTATATATAATATTTTAATTTTAATTATATTATTTATATATTATAATATATTATAATTATTATTATATTTATTATTTATAATCGTTTATTTATTATATTAGTATTTAAAATTTTTTATAATAATTATATTAATTAATAATTTTAATTTATTTTAAATTTATTAATTAATTTTTATATATTTTAATTTTATTATTATTATTATTATTTTAATTATTATTTATTTATAATTATTTATATATTTATTTTTTTAGTTAAATTTTTTAATATAAATTTTTGTAAACATATTTATTAAATTTTTATTAATAATTTATTTTTATTAATTTAATTTATTTTTAATGTAATTTATTTTTATTTTTTTATTATATTTAATTTTAATCATTTTAATTTTTATTATATATATTTGTTATTTTATTTATTATTTTTTGATTATATTATTTAATTTTTATGTTATAGTTTAATTATTATTATATTTATTATTTATATATTTATTTATTATTAATTTATATAAGGGAGCTATTATCTTATGGTATTAGATTCTTCCTTTATTGAATTCAACTGTATTATCCTAACACCCTTATCTCAGATAACATAATTGAATAAATAACCATATTTCAGTCTATATCATTCATTTCACTTATGCATTAAATTAATTATTTAATAAAATTCTTTCACAATATTTATATAAAACTTATATTTCAATGTTTTTTATTTTTAATTTGAATTTATTATACTCATATAATATTTATCTAGCTTTATCTTATACTCATGTTCATTATTTATTATTATTAATAAACATCTATTTATGTAAATTATAATCTCAATTTCATTATTTCAATTATTTATATTTATATTGACTCTTATTGAATATTACTTTGTTATCATTAATAATAGCTGATATTAGTCATAGTGCGCATGTCTATTAAGTTTATCTGTAACACATCATAGTGACTTTTTTCTCATTAATAGTATTGTAAAATATAATAATTATTTTCTCTTTACAATGATAATTATGAATATAATTGATATAATGAACGCGATAAACTCATTTTTCATGTAATTGTAAATGTAATGGAATAATTGGAATTAATATGTGTGAATTAGATTAATATATTATTATACTCTTGTTAATGTACATTGTGTGCACTATTCTCATATATTGATTCTGTTATTGGTCAATGCAGGAAATCAGTGCATGCATTTATTAAATTATTATATGCACAATTAATGTTCGGAAATTTATTTCTAAAATAATAATCATTAATAAATTTAAATTATAACTATAAATTAATTATTAATATAAATAATAATGATATATATATAATTAAAAATTAAATTTAATTATAATTATTATTAATAATATTAAATTTAAATTTTAATTCATGTGTAAATATATAATTAATATATTTATAATTAATATATAATTATATACTATTAAATTATTTAATTATAATATAATAATAATAATATATATATATTATTAGAGATGAGAATAAAGTGAGACAAAATATTTGCTCAAATCAATTAGGAAATGTATAAAATGCGGTATGGAGTGAGTAAATATTATAATATAATTTTATTCTTTACAGTCTTACTATATTATATTATTCCTATTTCAATAAAAATAATATTATAATAATGTGAAATTAATTAATAAAAAACAACTATATTAGTAAATAATTTGATAATATAAATTAATATATTTATAAAAATATATTAAATTTTTATATTTTAACTATATAATAATATAATATATAATTACTATAATGATGGGTAACTAATAATATTTTAATGTAAAATACTTATTACAATTTAAACAATATATAATATTAATTATATAATATATATATTATTTATAATATGTAATTATGAGAAATCAATATTAATTGATATATATTTAATTTGAATAATTGTAATAGTATGTATAAATTGAATTATATGATAATATATTAATTATTGATATTATTTAATAGTTTTAATAGTTATTTAAGATAAGAAAAGTGAGAGAAGGATTGTAAGAGATGATAAGATATGATTATGATAATTGATAATGTTAATATAGAAGATTAAGATAGTAATGTAAGAAAGTGAAGTATTATAGTAAGTATAGAGTGTGAAAGTAAGTATAGATAGAGTAAGTGTAAGAATAGATAAGATGAGTTAGAAGATGATATTGATATGGAGTATTAAGTATATGAAATTTATATCTCTAAGTGTTATTATTTTGATACTAATTATAATTATATATTATTATATATTAACAAGTATAATATTATTTATGTAATTATTGTATATTCATTGCTCTAGTTATTAAGTATTCTGATTTTGATGTAGATATATATATATAGTGTATTTCTGATGTAAGTGTACATATATTTTCAGATTATTTTGTCTACAGACATCACTCAAATATGATATGCTTATGTGTATTATGTATATATTATTTGTGGTATTTGTAAAGTTTGAATATAAAGATTAGTATTATTATTATATATTATTATTTTGAAGTTGATGATTTCATATGAGCAAGAATATTATATCCGTAAGTTATTATTAGGTGTTTTGTTTAGGGGTATGATGGAGTTATTTAGAGTTACTTGCAGTCTTAATTTGTGATATATATTGAGTATTATGAGATTTTATGTATTATTATTATTATATTATTAATTATTATTTGATCTGGCGATTTATATATGAGTTTTGATATCTCATAAAGTGTGATTGATTAGTTGAATTCTTCGGGACTCTATATATGGATATCCAGATCTCTCATATATTACTTATTGTGAGAATTTATATGAGCTAATTCTAGGAGATTTAAGTAAGTCTGTGCGAGTTATGCTGTGAGGTTATCTAGAATTGGTGATTATATGTCATACTAGCATTAGATTATTATTTATTTTGATATTGAGGTAGAGTTTGTATTGAGAGGTAATGATTGGATAATTCTAGCTCTGTGATAGAGTTGATAGGAGTGAGTGAGAATTTAGAATTATAGAATTTTGATGGGATTTATGAATGATTAATGTTTGATTCATTAGTGTAATTTATATACATAAGGCTTATACAATTTATAATATGTTGCATTATAGCCTAGGATATTATTTGTTGAAATGTTTTTGGGGTTTCATATTAGGGAATGTATTTTGTATGTTTTATATCCGTGCTTACATGATTTATAGTATATTTCTGATTGATTATTTTTAAGTTTAGTAGTAATTATAATTATTATGTGTTGAGGTGGAGTAGAGATATATATTTTAAAACCTTATGTCTATTATTATATATTATATTATTTGGATCGATAGATGTGGAAAGTAATATTATCTTGAGTGTATTATTTTAGTTGTATTATTATTATTAGTTATATATGTGTTTCCATAAAGGACACTGACAAATTTTATTAAATGATATGATCTTAATTTGGAAAATGAGGTTTAGAGGATGTTTCAAGTACAATATGAAGTATTATGAATATCTTTTTCTTATGTGGATTTTTATAATATTAATTATTAGTTATAGATATATATAGTTTATTTTTCCCTCACTCTAGGTAGTGGTAGGTTAATATAGTTATTATAATAGGTACCTAGGTATTTATGTGTAGATATAGATTGTTGTATGATTGAATATGATATTTAATTTATTTATACTAGAGTGCATGTGTGTCTCAATAGAGTGTTATTTTTATATGTTGATATATTTTAGATAGTGTTAGTTTCGATGTACTTGTGAGTTATTATTATATATTCAGTATTATGAGTTTTTTTTAATAGATTTATTATTTTAATAATATAATGTTTAGTTATTTCATTTGTATATAGTAAATAATTATTATTATTACTATTGATGTGATTGTTAGAGATATATGTAATCTATTCTTAATGTTATTATCATTATTATATATTATTATTATTATTATTATTATTATTATATGATTATTATTTTATTATTATTATTATTATTATTATTATTATTCATTATTATTATTATTATTATTTTTCCTATTATTGGTAATTATTATTTTATTTATTATTATTATTATTAATTATTATTTATTATTATTATTATTATTAAATTGTTTTATTATTATGCATTTATTATTATTAAAAATTATATTAAAAGTACTATATTATAATGTAGTATTCATTATTATTATTATTATTAGTATTATTTTTCATAATTATGGTCTATTATTATTATTATTATTATTATTTATTATTATTATTATTATTATATATTATTATTATTATTGTATTATTATTATATTATTTTATTTTATTATTATTATTATATTATATATTGTTAGGTTGTTTTGAGATGTATCTATTGACTGTTTTATATTATATTTCTATCCTATTATAATTAATCATATATATGGTATTAATGTTTGTTTTTATAATTATTTGGATTAATGAACATTATTGTTTGTTGACTCTCGAGGATATTTGCAGTGCTGCTTATGGTGGATGGAGTAGGGAAGGATTAGGAAGTTCTGGAGTTTAAGGAGTCGTTTTTTATTATTTGATTATTTAGTTTCTATTTCTCATACTTTATCAGGCTTTGCTCCTCTAATTTGTTTCTAATTTAAAGTTGTTATTCTTTAATTATAATTATTTAATTACTTCATTTTATAAATACTGTTAGTAATAATTATTTTAGTTTTTATATTCCTCTATTAAAATATGAAAAAATGTAAGTTTAAACTAGAGGATACTTTGGTAATGTCTATATATTATATTTTTATATAGAATTAGATATATATATTAAATTAGACTTCTGTGAAATTAATAAAAAATAATTAAAATCTAATATGTTTTGAATAAATAAAATATAATTGTAAAATATAAGTATTGATTTACTCAAAATGTGTGTATTTAGGTATATATAATATAATATATATATATATATATATATATATATATATATATATATTAATTAATATAAAAATAAATATATAATCATATAATATTAATATATATATATAAATAATATATATACCTATATATAAATATAATATATTACTATATATATATATATTAATTAATATATTATTACTATATATATAATATATATATATATATAATATAATATATATATATATATAATTTATATATATAATTAATTAATTATTATACTAATATATATATATATATATATAATTAATATTATATATAATTATTAATTATATATATAAATATATATATATATATATATAATATATATATATATAGTATATATATATATTAATATTCAATATTAAATTAATATTATATACTTTAATATATATATATATATTAATATATATATATTAATTAATTATTATATATAATATATATATTAATATAATATATTTAATATATATATAATTATATTTATATATTTATATTATATTAATTATAATTAGCTAGACAATGAGCAATAGAAGATAATGTGAGAAATGTTATTTACAATATATACAGAGCATGTGACTTACCAATCACCTCGTTTCTGATTACCGATTATTCATAACATTTAGTACTCGATGTCTATAAACATTATACGCTACAAAGACAGCGATCTACGAATATACTTATAGCAAATTTAGTAATATATTTTATATGAAACTTATAAATTGAATGCGTAATCGTACTCCAAAAATATCTCCTCTATTTTCTCTCAAAATTGCTCAAATGAATAAAAATCGTTATATTTTAAATAAATAACAAACATCTATACTATTTAAATATAATTAACTATAACACTCTAGAGCAGGAACAAAACAAATAACTTAAATCATAATGAGAGATATAATCTAGAAATATATCTCAATATAGCTTGTGACTTTAATTCACTCTCCACTTAAAAACATCCGTCGATCAAAATCGTGCTCTCCCCAATTCAGAATAAATAGCTGAAAGAATTGAGTCGTTGAGAAATATTTCCTAGTAAACTGAAGTTTGGCGAGTAGTGCGACATAAGTCTCATGCAAAGTAGATTTTGCACTCTCTAGGAAGGAAGGTTCATGATTAACTTCTATATAGAGTTGTTCCTTCCTCTCGACTCTGTTCAGTCAATGATTTTAATTAATAATAAATATAAAGTAAGGAGAATCTAAAGAGTTACATTTTACTCTCATTTTAAAGCGATAATAGATAGATGATCTCAATAGTATATGCACATAAAAATTAGTAATATTATGTTAATATTATTATAATATATTATTATAGCTAAATAGAGTGTTTTGAGTGTCGATTCAGATGTTAATGACTGTATGTTACATTTGGGATATATTTATTTTTAAAAAAATATTGACTGCTATAAACCGAGTCATTCACAGGCTTACATAATCTCAAATTTGCCTAGCCTTAGTGTGAGAAAATAGAGTAACTATTTTTTTGGACTTCAAAGAAGTAACAATTTAGCCACCAATCTATATATACATTAACTATATATAAAAAAAAAGGAATCGATGATAGAATTTGAATATGCCGGAATATCACTTTAATAATAGGCTTGACTATAGAACTAGAATTACTAATTATAATTATTATATATTATATATATATATTATATAGTATATATAAATATATTAATATATATATATAATATATATATATATATACATATATACTAAAATATATATATATGTAATTATATATATAATAATATATATATTATATATAATATATATATATATATTATATATATATATATATATTAATATAAAATATATATATATATATATAATATATATATATATAATATATATATATAATATATTAATATAATTATATAATATTATATATATATAATATAATTAATATTAATATATAAATATATATATATATATATAATAATATATAATATAATATATATTAATATATATATTATTTAATATAATATATATAAATATATAATATATATTATATATTATATATATAATATAATTATATATAATATTAATATATATATTAATATATTTATATATATTATAATATATATATATATATTATATAATTATAATTATATATATATATATATATATATATATATAATATCTAATATATATATATATATTAATGAAGAGTAAGAGTAATAGTAGAGATAAGTAGGATAGAGTATATGAGAGATATAGTATAGTATAGAGAAGATTAGATGAGAAGTATAGTAAGTAGGTAAGCACGAGTATATAGTATATATATATATATAGATAGTAATTGGGTATACTCAATATTTCAATAAAGATCAAATATTATGCGTAATTTAATACTAGTTATTCTTACTGAGTGTCCTTTTCAGCGTAGCTGATAAGGAGGACACGTGTTCTTATTCAGCGTTTCGTCAGCTGAATATAGGACACGTTGTTATTCATGTCATTGTAGTTATTATTTTTTATATTACGTCGCGCGTGCGCATTACTAATCATATATACCACATATTACACTTATATATTAAATTATTATATATTATATATATATATTATATTCGCCGAAAAATAATAAAAAAATTTAGAATCTACTTTAAGAGTATATATATTAATAGATAATAGGTATTTACCAATTTTTATTATATATAGTAAGCCGATATATATACTTCCGAATACTTCCTAGACTCCAGCCTACCTGACTATCGTACGCTATACTCACTATAGTATACTATATATATTTTATAAATAGCTCCACTCTTTTAAAATGTCTTTTGGAGGTCACTAAGCAAAGTTAGGTGTTCGGCACCTACCTGCCCAGCCCCAAACTCGCCACCTGCTGGCAGATTCTCCTGATCTCATCCTCTGTATAGTTTTATTAATTATTATTAATTTATTTAATATTTATTATATATTATTATATTATTTATATATTATTATTATTATATATATTAGTTATAAGTAAGTAGTAGTTATTTAAGTTCATAGAGTTAAGTAGTGATAATATTAAATGTTAATATATAAGTTCAAGTATAGATAGTAGTTCTATAGTAGTTATATATAAGTAGTAGTAGTAGTAGTAAGTTAGTATTATTTATTATACGTGATAGTATATATATATAGTGTATATAATTAATATAAATTTATTACGGATATATAGGGGTGTTAGAATTGGTAGGATTAGGTACCTAGTTATCATAATAGGGTAATCTAGATTAATTAGTTACTTATACGTTACAACTATCATTGGTCCCAGTATATAATAGTAGAGGCTGACTCACCCACCCTACCACTTAAAAAATACAAGTGTTTATATTACTGATTAAT